>OZ007577.1:36503350-36598777 GCA_963931925.1 Onchidella celtica
CCATGTCAACTGTTATTCCATATGTAATCAAGGGAAATTACGCATACATGTAATTGCTTAGTTACTGCCCTTGGTTAGACCTACACTTAATTACGTAGTAAGGGAAATAATTTACCTCTTATGCGTTGTGTGATTAAGTAACACCACCACTTTACTTACATTACTTTTCATGTTGCATTACTCTCAGTGAGTTGGTAATACATTAGGTTACCTATTCTAAAGTATGAAAGTGTGTGAATGACTTTATCTTTATTGATATTTGGTGACACTCATTACTCTATGCATTATTGTGTACATCTACTGCGATACTGTATATAACTAATGACCTGTAAATATTACCAGAATAAGGGGACAAGGTGGTCTAGAGGCAAGGTGCTCGCCTCTCATGCCAAGGGTCCCGGGTTCTAAGCACGGGCAGTACAGGTATGTTGGAAAGTGGATTTTTCTCATATTTTCAAGTCCCTGGTCCTATTAGGGGGTAGGATCGAGTAGTTCTTGGAAATTGGATTTTTCTCATATTTTCAAGTCCCTGGTCCTATTGGGGGGTAGGATCGAGTACCTAGTCTCCTCGGATAAGGACGAAAAAATTCGGAGGGCCCGTGTGCACGTTGCGCACGTTAAAGATACCTTGGCAGTTGGAAATCGTAAAGAGCAGGCCGAAAGGCCGCTGCCCGGGCAAAATTGAAATTAATAGATTAAAATTTACCCATATCATCTCCCCCCGCCCCCGCCAGAACAAGAAATAATAAAACAAGTAAAGTGAGGTGTAAATGCCAAGGGCAGCGAACCTCCTAAAATAAAGACCTCAAATCGCAAATCGGATATTACCAGAATAAAGTTGCTTATATTCCCGGCTACAACTGACTTGTCTTTCCTTGTTATCAACACATAACATCAACAATACAGCAACTAGCACCACACCCTTTCATTATTGAACGGAAATGACTAGTACCACAGAGCTTTTGGTAGTATAAACAAACGCGCGCAAATTGTAGACATATATATAGACCCTTTCAACCTCCGTGTTAGTGTCTCCACACAGTGGAACTATTATACGATTCGTGCACATCACAGCACAGCATCGAGAAGTAAGCGAGACGTGAGCAAAATGGTTGTCGCACATTCTACTTTCGATTCGCTTACGTCTCGTCACTGCCCGAGAAAAGATACAATACACTTGAAGATGGATAGAGAGATAATGGATTCATGGATAAATAATAATATATAATAATAATAATAAAGATGACTTTATATAGCGTGTCAAGACCAAATGTTGTTAAAGGGAAATAACCTAATTAATACAACCTAGAGGGTGAATATGTATAACATGTGGAATACGTCATTTGTAGATAAGGACGGTATTTTTTGATGACGTCATTTTCAGCAAGAGGGAACTATTGAACAACAGGAAGGCGTAGATAAACAGTAGTATTCTAGTAAATAGAATATCACTGGTGTTATGGTGAATGGGCTATAGATAATCAGCGGGAATATATATACTAGGGGAGATGGTGGATATCAAGATGGAAATATAATGTGCTATCGATGAAGATTAACACCCCGTTTTCAACGTGGGGGTGAGAACTTATTTGTTTACGTCACTTAGCCGTTAAGTTGATAACCAATCAATGCAGGCGTATTGATAATCAATAGGCAGCCGAGAGAGCAGCTGACGGGGGTACTCCATTCCGTGCAGAGCCTTCCATCTGTGTAGGAGTCAGGGATGATTCTACTTGACAGAATCTTTTAATATTTAAAAATAAAACATGGCTAGATGAAGATCTAGTTTATGATCCATATGCCTGAATTTGTCCAACGCTACTGTCCACTGTTCCTGGCCATAGGCCAGGACAATCGTAAGTAATTGAAGATAGAATCTCTTGATGCCATCGACAATGAAATTGATGGGAAGAGCATGACAATTATCCAGTAGGAGAGTATGATGCATATATCAGGAGTGCTTGCCGGAGAATGCAAGATGCAAAATATATAGATTTAGCTGTGATTCCTAGAACTGCAACTAGTATTAATGTGTGAATTATATAACTGTGATTGAATTGTCTGGGTGAGGCTGGGGAGAGAGAGAGAGAGAGAGAGAGGGTGAGAGAGACGGGAGAGAGAGAGAGAGAGAGAGAGAGAGGGGGGAGAGAGATAGAGAGGGTGGAGAGAGAGAGAGAGACGGGAGAGAGAGAGAGAGAGAGAGGGGGGGGGGAGAGAGAGAGACGGCGGAGAGAGAGAGAGAGTTAGAGAGAGAGGGGGGGAGAGACGGGGGAGAGAGAGAGAGAGAGACGGGGGAGAGAGACGGGAGAGAGAGAGATAGACGGGGGGAGAGAGAGAGAGAGAGATGGGGGAGAGAGAGACGGGGGAGAGAGAGAGAGAGACGGGGGAGAGAGAGAGAGAGAGAGACGGGAGAGAGAGAGAGAGAGAGGGGGGGGGAGAGACGGGGGAGAGAGAGAGAGATAGACGGGGAAGAGAGACGGGAGAGAGAGACGGGGAGAGAGAGAGATGGGAGAGAGAGAGAGAGACGGGGGAGAGAGAGAGAGAGAGAGACGGGGGAGAGAGAGAGAGAGACGGGAGAGAGAGAGAGAGACGGGGGAGAGAGAGAGAGACGGGGGAGAGAGAGAGAGACGGGTTAGAGAGAGAGAGGGGGGAGAGAGAGAGAGAGAGAGGGGGGGGAGAGAAATGGGGGAGAGAGAGAGAGGGGGGAGAGAGAGAGGGGGGGGAGAGAGACGGGGGAGAGAGAGAGAGATAGGGAGGGAGAGAGAGAGAGAGATAGGGAGGGAGAGAGAGAGAGAGAGAGAGAGAGAAATGGGTATGCCTGTACGGGTGTATGTTTGTGACAAAGGGATTTATATATCCAATACTGTACGAAATTAAATAATTTTACCATCAATGCCCAGTTGCTCTCCAATTGCCTTCCATTGTCTATTTATATGTACTCTGTTAGAATAATTGTCTTCAGTTTTATCGTATAACGGCTGCCTTTTTGGCACAGCCGCAATCAGAAGTTAATTTACGTTAGTTGATTCAATCTTGTATCATGTGTGTAGAGTGTAGAACCTAGATCTACTCGTCTGTGTGCACACCACATCAAAAGCTGGGAGACAATCGGAACAAATTTTTACTGCTGCACTAAAATGCTCTCGATACAAAACATCTATCGGGACGTCAGCGAGACGACAATGTTATTGAGGCGGATGCACTGTGGCGGCAATATTGAGAGAAAGAGGTATTCCCGTGTTACCGGTTGCTGTACGACAAGTTCACCGGGGTCTAGAGCTGGTATCGAGACGAAACTGCGTCTAAAATGGTTGCACTGTGTGGTCCCTTTACGGTTGTTTGCGGGGAGCCGCACGGCTTCGAAAAGCACCATGTAGGGCAAAAACCTCAACTTGCCTTAGTGATGGCATCTGAATATGTGCACAATCTAAGCAAAGATGCATTTTTATGTCAGAACCAGCACGTAATGGGTTTGTACAGTTGGGTTCCCAACAAGAGGATGGCATCGTTCGACAAATTGTCCACCGCTTCCGCCCTACAAGTGGGGCACGCCGCCATTTTGTTTGCAAATCACGTGATATGGAGGATGGTAAATGAAAAGGGCCCATAAACAAACGCGCGCAAGTTGTGGACATATTTTATATATAGTGAAAGAAGGAATGGTCCGACCCGGTATTCTGTGTGTCGGATGACATCGTGCTCCAGCTTTTACAGACAGGACTAAACACTTACAATCTAAACACCGAATCTCTTTGGTACTCAGATACAGTGGAGAAGGCCTGTAGAAGTACATGTAGTGTGTAGTGTGTAACTCAGTTCAGCCAAACCGAGGAGATAGAACCTTGTCTGGTTACACAAAGACAATTTTGGTGAAAATTTTAGGGTCAGGTTTAGCGTTAGGATTATCTTCAACTGACTGACCACAACAACGTCTTCGCTTTCGTCATGGCCAACAATGTTTTTCCGAGCCCAGTGACCGTATGCATGGGCCTAGTCTAAATCCGCCCACTTTGCACCATGGTGCAGGCTTAGTCGTGCGTACGGCCACCTTGGTGTAAACTCAAATTAAATTAGTCAGCATACATGAATTGAAACTACACCTACCTCTACCTATGCACAATTGTCGCTTACCGTGTAACAAATATTGACATTGCAAATGCACAGAATTTGCATCGGCCAATCTATGTCACGAGAAAACAACGCCTATCAATACAAAACTAAGACTAAGAGATCAACGGTGGGTAGAAATTCATTTTTTTCCCCCTTGGTCCATGAAGTCATGTGATTGGAATGAAATATTACATGTAGTTACTTCCTTTCTTTCTTTCAGCTGATACCTCTTTCCCAAAAAAGTAATAAGATGCAATAAAATGGGTCAATATTTCCACGCATTTTGATTATCTTTAGCCTCTTGCCTGCCAGTGCCACACAGATTTCCACTCATATGCCGGGTGCAAAAAGAGAACAAAACAAGCGAATCTAAAAAAATTACACACCATAAATCCCACGCTTTCAAAACGACATGCAAACATGACGCTAGTAAGTAAGGGAATTAACAAGGAAATACAAACAAAATTAATCATAATTCGGGAATTGTTTCCAATTGAATTAGGATCACTCAAGAAATGCATACGAACTAGAATTAGACCGGAACCATAGATATACACTAGTGAACTAGATTCAGCGCGTCGCCTCTCCAGCCGTCTCTTTCCCTGCTTCCCGACGCTAGCCGGAATGGTCCGCATTGAAACCCCATCTCACCATCGCGGTGTGGGCTGAGCGCTCGATGCTGGCCTAGGTAATGGGTTGAAAAATAGCGGTGATTGTGAATGATTTTGTAGCTTTCATTTGTTTATAGTCACTCACATACCATTTCCGTACAATATGACATAAAATTGAATAAAATTCGTCGATTGAAAAAACACACACACACACAAAAAAAAACCCAACAACACCAGACAGATTCAACCGACACAACTCACCACAACTACAATGTAAAGCCAATGGTGTTAATGTGCATGACACGGTGCGAGGAGGTGGGGTAAGCCCAGAGGGAAGACAACGGATGATGAGAATAGATAGATAGATAGATAGATAGATAGATAGATAGATAGACAGACAGATAAACCTTAGAGAGACAGAGACAGAGAGAGAGACAGTGATAGAAACAAATAGAGAGGGAGATAGATAGGGGGAGAGATATAGAGAGAAAGAGAGAGAGAGAAGCGAGAGAGAGATAAAATAGCTAAATAGATAGATAGATAGATAGATTAGATAGATAGATAGATAGATAGATAGATAGATAAATAGGTAGATAGATAGATAGGAACAGATATGATCAGATCAGATCAAATCAGAATAGACCAAATCAGAATAGATCAGAATAGATCAGAATAGATCAGATCAGATCAGAATGGATCATATCAGAATAGATCAGAATAGATTAGATCAGATCAGATCAGAATAGATCATATTATATCAGAATAGATCAGATCAGAATAGATCGGAATAGATCAGAATAGATCAGAATAGATCATATCAGAACAGATCAGATCGGAATAGATCAGATCAGAATAGATCAGAATAGATCAGATCAGATCAGAATAGATCAGAATAGATCAGATCAGATCAGAATAGATCAGAATAGATCAGATCAGATAAGAATAGATCAGAATAGACCAGAGCAGATCAGTATAGATCAGATCAGATCAGAATAGATCATATATATCAGAATAGATCAGATCAGAATAGATCCGAATAGATCAGATCAGATCAGAATAGATCAGATCAGAATAGATCAGATCAGAATAGATCAGATCAGAAAAGATCAGATCAAAATATATCAGAATAGATTAGATCAGATCCGAATAGATCAGATCAGATCAGAATAGATCAGAATAGATCAGATCAGGTCATAACAGACCAGAATAGATCAGAATAGATCAGATCATAGAATAGATCCGAATAGATCAGAATAGATCAGATCAGATCAGAATAGATCAGATCAAATCAGAATAGATCAGAATAGATCAGATCAGTTCAGAATTGATCAGATCAGATCAGAATAGATCAGATCAAATCAGAATAGATCAGAATAGATCAGATCAGATCAGAATTGATCAGAATAGATCAGATCAGAATAGAATAGATCAGAATATATCAGATCAGAATATATCAGATCAGAAATATATCAGAATAGATCAGATCAGAACTGAAAGATAAGATAAATAGAATAGATAGAGAGAATAAATAGAATAGATAGATAGATAGATAGATAGATAGATAGATAGATAGATAGTACACAGACAGACAGACAGATAGACAGATAAACTTTCTCATGGACAAAGGCCTACACGCTGCTCCGTTTACAAACACGATGACTCAAATAATGAGTCGTGACCCACCCCAAGATGGCCGCCAGCGCCTTCTAACAATCCCATTCAGTCCCTGGCGTGTCTGGGCATTGACCGGAACAGTTCTGGACACAATGCAGTATAGACCCTTTTCACTTCCACGTTACGGTTGTTTGCGGGGAGCCGCACGGCTTCGAAAAGCACCATGTAGGGCAAAAACCTCAACTTGCCTTTGTGATGGCATCTGAATATGTGCACAGTCTAGGTAAAGATGCATTTTTATGCCAGAACCAGCACGTAACGGGTTTGTACAGTTGGGTGCCCAACAAGAGGATGGCATCGTTCGACTGATTGTCCACTGCTTCCGCCCTACAAGTGGGGCACGCCGCCATTTTGTTTGCAAATCACGTGATATGGAGGACGGTAAATGAAAAGGGTCTACAGTGAGATTAGATAGTAAAAATATTTTTAATTCGAAGCTAATGCGTGGCATTCAAACTTTGTGCGGCATTTTGATGTTCGCAGCACCAATACAGCGACTGCGTAGCCGCGCAACCGCGCAACTGCGCAGTTTAGAGGGAACATTGGCAACCACCATCGTCAGTACCACCAGACACTCACCTTCAATATAGAAAGCGTAGCCACATGATCTTTGTCCGTTGTGCAAAAAAACACGAGCACACGAGCCACGTTGCCCCTGTTGAGACAGATTAAAGCCGTGGTTTCATGTATACGGAAACGGAAACGTCAAAAATTCGTATGTGTAGCCACACGACAAAATGAGGCACTTCGTGCATTTTGGTGGTAAGGAGATATTGGTATCACCAGTTATTCAAAGCCCTTTTATTTGGTAAAAAACAAATTGCTGCAATGTAATTAGCAGAGAAGATAATATGGCCTCTCAAACATAATAAATAAGTGACACAACCACAGTTTTCAGAGAAACGCTTTTAAAGTTTCAGTTTTTACTCAAAATTATTGATGATGACTCGAGTCAAAGTCAGGCATTTACCCTTCTCAAACAGGATTATCATTTGGAAAAGGAATAGTAAAGCAGTTAAACTTCTAAAAAATACTGAAAACGCAAAAGCGATGAATTGACCCTATGATGCCTTTCAATGATTTTGTCGATTGAAGTAGTGCCAAAATGTGCCTCATTTTGTCGGCCGGCTACACGAGTCAAAGTCAGCTTTTGAGCCATTTAGCCTTCTCACACGGGGTTATCATTTGGAAAAGGAATAGTAAAGAAGTTAAACTTTTAAAAAATACTGAAAACGCAAAAGCGATAAATTGACCCTATGATGGCTTTTACTTTTAATGATTTTGTCGATTGAAGTAGTGCCTAAATGTGCCTCATTTTGTCGGCCGGCTACACGTACAGTAGTGAAAAGAACGAGTTTTTTCATGCGTGCGACCGTTTCCTTACACATAAAAACATTCTTTCTATTTTACTACCTAACGACTGTTTTACTTTTCCGTTGCCGCTTTCGTTTTCGTACATATGAAAACCCAGCTTAATAGTAAACATGTAGATGTCTTCAGGCTAGTTTCTGACTTCAGGTGCAAGGGTAAAGAGTTAAAGGTAGGGGTGGACGGGTGGATAGGTGGATGAAGAAAAATGGCAGAGTACATAGTTAGACAGAGGGACAGTTGGATGGATAGATCTATCCCCGGAGGATTCTGCGCGCGCGGACCGCATTCTGCGCGCGCGGAATTTCGCGTTTTGCGCGGAACACGCGCGGAATTTCGTGTTTTTTGAGGGGTGGAAAAAATGAATGTCTCAGTTATGTCTCGAGAGAGAAAAAATTACCAAGCCATTCCTGGATTTTCTGATGTTCCAGAAGATGAATTCCAGAAATATGTTGGCAAGTATGCTACCGACGCTGTAAAATCAGCTGGTGGATTGAAAATTGATCTCCATGCTTTTTGGCTGTCTGTGCCGTTGAGCAACCTTGCGAAGCTTGCATTAAAATACACCTTCGCATGTTGCTCATCGGCAGATGCAGAAAGATCGTTTTCACTCTACAACCTGATTTTGAGAGGAGGAGGTCCCTCAGTGAGGAAAATCTCAAAGCATTTTGTTTTCTTTTTTTTAACAGATATGCAGAGAACAGCTTTTTTGAGTAATTTTGGATTTATTAATGTCACCAATCTTGTCATCATCATTATCATTACCGGTACTGTCATCATCACTCGCTTTTCCATCATGTCGTTGTCAAGTATACTGTTTATAACTTTTTTCTCAATAAACCAAGTGGTACACTGGGATGGTGTAACCCTGGACACTGAAACTAAACCTGATGCTTTTGTCTGGCTTTTATTCTCAGCTTTATGTCAACAAGTAAGTGTTCCGTCTTTTTATTTTTCAATGGGCGCATTTATGCGTTGCGCAGAATTTTGCGCAGAATTTGCCATTTTTTTGTGCAGAATTTTTGCAGAATTTGCAAAAAAAAAAAGCAGAATCCTCCGGGGATAGATAGATGAGATCGAGAACAGACGATGGGTGAATGGATGGATGGATGGATAGTGGACAGGTGAGTGGGTGGATGGATGATGGATGGATGGATAATGGACAGGTGGATGATGGATGGTTGAATGGTGGACAGGTGGGTGGATGGATACACGGATGGATTGGTGGCTGGTGGTCGGGTGGATGGGTGAGTAAGTGGGTACACGGACACACGAACATACAGGTAGATGGATGAATAGATGGGAGGATTGGATGGATGGATGGGTGGGTGGGTGGGTGGGTGGATGGATGGATGGATGGGTGGGTGGGTGGATGGATGGATGGATGGATGGATGGATGGATGGGTGGGTGGGTGGGTGGGTGGATGGATGGATGGATGGGTGGGTGGATGGATGGATGGATGGATGGATGGGTGGATGGATGGGTGGGTGGGTGGATGGATGGATGGGTGGATGGATGGATGGATGGGTGGGTGGATGGATGGATGGATGGGTGGGTGGATGGATGGATGGATGTGTGGTGATTAAATACAAAGAGAAAGCAAGAATGGGTAGACTGGAGTGAATGTTGGTGCTGGTGGTTCATACAGTGATGATAATGTGAACAGCCATGGTTATTGGTAATGTCAGTTGTGGTGAGCATGACAAGAGAACTAGTCTGGATGGTAATGGGATGACGTTGAAGATGTTGACGTTGTTGATGATGACAGTGCTAGGTATGGTGATGGTGAGAACTGCTTACTTCAGGGACGCTGCTTCTTCATCAGCCTTCTTGCGAAACCATTGCACCAGATTCTGGAAATCACCACCAGAAATAAATAGTATAAAAAGTTCTAATATGATAATGCACCAAACTCACTTTTCACTGGAATGATGGGTGCATGGAAAGATGGATAGATGGATACATGGATCGATTATTAATAGGCAGAGGAATAAATGGAACGATATTTGCACCAATTAAGTAGATGGCTGGATTAGTGGATGAAAAATGGGTCGCTGGCTGGCTGGCAGGCTGGTTGGATGGATGTGTGGAGGAATGGATTGATGGATAAGTGTACGAGTGGCTAGATGGATGAATGGATGGATGGATGGATGAATTGACGGATAGGTGGATGGATGAATAGATGATTGGGTATGTGGGTGGCTAGATATGGGTTAATGGATGGATGGATGGATGGATGGATGGATGGATGGATGGATGGATGGATAAAATCGATGAAATGAGTCATGGGTGGAAGAATACAGAAAATGACCAAAAAGATGAAGCATGGATTTGAAAAGAAAAAAAAAAAGACACAACCTTGATGCTGTCCTGAGTATGAGCAAAATCCACGTAATAGGACACTTTCTCTCGGCGAATGGCCTGTGTCCGACCGTCTAATTTACATTCTGCAAGTCCTTTGAAGCAAGAGAGAGACATACACTTTTAATTATGCTAGAGAAAAATTTTGTGATTAACTTTCTTTCTCTTATCCCTTTCGTTATGTTTATTTCTGCCTCTCACGCCCTCTCTCTCTCTCTTCTCCATTTCTATCCCCCTCTCTCCATCTCCCCGCCTCTCTCTCCCTCCCCTCTTTATCTTGCCCCCCTCTCTCTCCCTCTCGCCCACTCATCCCTCTCTCTTCCCTTATCTCTGTCCCCTCACTCTCCTGTCCCCATCTCTCTCTCTCTCAGGTGACCAAATGCACCCGGGAATGCCCAAGAGCACTACAGATAATTCCTGAATTCTCGGCTTTCCTGAAATGACCATTGTGGCATGGCAGTTTCAATGAACATTTGCAAACTCTGGAAACAAGGACAACAGAGCCCTAGTTTTTGAGAACCACTGCCGATGAATTGCAAATGATATAATATTAACATTCATCTACTTTTCCAATAAAAATACTGTTTTCTAAAAATCCTACAAAATTGTCTGTGAGCTCACCTTTGATAATGTTAGGGTCCAGGGACTCACACTGTAGTACTAGGATGTCCTGTATGGTTGACGTGGCACTGATAGGGTCGGGTTGTTCAGCGTGATCAACATCTGACCAGATCAGTACAATCATTTTAATGGGTGGATGAATGCATGGATGGATGGATAGGTGGATGGATGGGTGTATAGATAGATAGATAGATAGATGGATGGATGGATGGGTGTATAGATAGATAGATGGATGGATGGGTGTATAGATAGATAGATGGATGGATGGTGTCACAAATCCCAGACTGGGAGATGTAATAGTTATGACAGGACGACAATCACGAACAACGAGTTTAACACTTAACAAAACAACCCATCAGACTCACACATTTATTAAACATAAGTATACATATAATAGCGCAATTACATACATTATATTATTGAAATGACTGCCGTACAACGGCCTTATTCTCACACACACTCTCCCTCGGATCCACAATCCGGTAGTTACTCCTAAAGGCACTTCGGCCTCAGCCTCTCCCCTCAGGGTCTTAATAGTACATTAATGATTCACTGGCACCGCAGTCTCTCAATATCACCTTCCTATTGTCATACACCTTAGCACTCCCCTAGCACCTCAGCAGGGCAATAACACGTTATTATTTCCATAGCCATCAACATGGCAACAACACAGTATCAGTTCACTAGCCTATCAACATGGCAACAATATAGTCTCTCATTCACTCTCATATCTACGTCCCTGTCCGTGGCCTGACTGCCACGACTTTATGTGCCCCTACTGTCCTGCACTGACAGCCTCACTTCTGGCCTATGTGTGGCCTCCGGCCCTATGCTGGCCTATCCCCTGTGCTCATCGAGGTGGCTCTGCGGCCCGTCCCCGACACCTACAAGAATAACATTACATTTTTATAATACCCTACCATTTCTATTCACTCCACCTCTCCTTACAATCCATGAAGCGTACACACACTAGTTCACCTTTCACTCACCACACATCTTACGGTAACACACCTCCATCGGAGTACACACTACTCACTCGCGCTACAAATCCATGAACTCACTTTCATCTATCGCTCATGGCGCACATTGCTATATCCAATATCAAGGACTTCCACATTCCTCACATATACTTATTCACATCATGGCAATAGACGAATATAATATAATACATCAATCATAATAATCAATCAACATTCTACATACCAGTCATAACTGGAAAGACTCTCACTAGTCTTCTCGACTGCTTCCTTTTATCTCTGCCCGATGGGCTATTATTCACAGATCCGCTCCCTAGGACCTTCTAACTTGCAGTGATAGTTATACAGCGCTTTCGCCTCCTTCAGACCCCCCACTCATGACATGCACGACTTTTCTTCCCTGTCTCCGTGCGTTAATTTTACTCTCCTCCCTTCCCCCCGTAATTATTAACTATCGCTCACTCCACTCGTGACAGATGGGAGGGATGGATAGGTGGATGGATGGGTGTATAGATAGATAGATAGATAGATGGATGGATGGATGGGTGTATAGATAGATAGATGGATGGATGGGAGGGATGGATGGGTGGATAGATGGGTGTATAGATAGATAGATGGGTGGATGGATGGGTGTATAGATAGATAGATGGATGGATGGATGGGTGTATAGATAGATAGATGGATGGATGGGTGAGTGTATAAATAGATAGGTGGATGGATGGATGGGTGTATAGATAGATAGGTGGATGGATGGATGGGTGTATACATAGATAGATGGATGGATGGGTGGGTGTATAGATAGATAGGTGGATGGACGGATGGGTGTATAGATAGATGGATGGATGGATGGGTGTATAGATAGATAGATGGATGGATGGATGGGTGTATAGATAGATAGATGGATGGATGGATGGGTGTATAGATAGATAGGTGGATGGATGGGTGGGTGTATAGATAGATGGGTGGATGGATGGATGGGTGTATAGATAGATAGATGGATGGATGGGTGGGTGTATAGATAGATAGATGGATGGATGGGTGGGTGTATAGATAGATAGATGGATGGATGGATGGGTGTATAGATAGATAGATGGATGGATGGGTGGGTGTATAGATAGATAGGTGGATGGATGGGTGGGTGTATAGATAGATAGGTGGATGGATGGATGGGTGTATAGATAGATAGATGGATGGATAAATGGGTGTATAGATAGATAGATGGATGGATGGGAGGGATGGATGGGTGGATGGATGGATGGGTGTATAGATAGATAGATGGATGGATGGATGGGTGTATAGATAGATAGATGGATGGATGGATGGATGGGAGGGATGGATAGGTGGATGGATGGATGGATGGGTGTATAGATAGATGGATTGATGGATGGATGGGTGTATAGATAGATAGATGGACGGATGGGAGGATGGATAGGTGGATGGATGGATGGGTGTATAGATAGATAGGTGGATGGATGGATGGGTGTATAGATGGATAGGTGGATGGATGGATGGGTGTATAGATAGATAGGTGGATGGATGGATGGGTGTATAGACAGATAGATGGATGGATGGATGGGTGTATAGATAGATAGATGGATGGATGGGAGGGATGGATAGGTGATGGATGGATGGGTGTATAGATAGATAGATGGATGGATGGATGGGTGTATAGATAGATAGATGGATGGATGGATGGATGGGAGGGATGGATAGGTGGATGGATGGATGGGTGGATAGATAGATAGATCGATGGATGGATGGGTGTATAGATAGATAGATGGATGGATGGATGGGTGTATAGATAGATAGATGGATGGATGGATGGATGGGAGGGATGGATAGGTGGATGGATGGATGTATAGAAAGATAGGTGGATGGATGGATGGGTGTATAGATAGATAGAAGGATGGATGGATGGGTGTATAGATAGATAGATGGATGGATGGATGGGTGTATAGATTGATAGATGGATGGATGGATGGGTGTATAGATAGATAGATGGATGGATGGATGGGTGTATAGATAGATAGATGGATGGATGGATGGGTGTATAGATAGATAAATGGATGGATGGATGGGTGTATAGATAGATAGATGGATGGATGGGAGGGATGGATGGGTGGATGGATGGATGGATGGGTGTATAGATAGATAGATGGATGGATGGATGGTGTATAGATAGGTGGATGGATGGATGGATGGGTGTATAGATAGATAGATGGATGGATGGATGGGTGTATAGATAGATAGATGGATGGATCGATGGGTGTATAGAAAGATGGATGGATGAGAGGGATGGATAGGTGGATGGATGGATGGATGGGTGTATAGATAGATAGATGGATGGATGGATGGGTGTATAGATAGATAGATGGATGGATGGGATGGATGGATGGGTGTATAGATAGATAGATGGATGGATGGGCGGGATGGATGGGTGGATGGATGGATGGATGGGTGTATAGATAGATAGATGGATGGATGGATGGGTGTATAGATAGATGGATGGATGGATGGGTGTATAGATAGATAGATGGATGGATGTGATGGGTGTATAGATAGATAGATGGATGGATGGATGGATGGGTGTATAGATAGATAGATGGAGGGATGGATGGGTGTATAGATAGATAGATGGAGGGATGGATGGATGGATGGATGGGTGTATAGATAGATAGATAGAGGGATGGATGGATGGATGGATGGGTGTATAGATAGATAGATGGAGGGATGGATGGAGGGATGGATGGGTGTATAGATAGATAGATGGAGGGATGGATGGATGGGTGTATAGATAGATAGATGGATGGATGGATGGGTGTATAGATAGATAGATGGATGGATCGATGGGTGTATAGAAAGATGGATGGATGAGAGGGATGGATAGGTGGATGGATGGATGGATGGGTGTATAGATAGATAGATGGATGGATGGATGGGTATATAGATAGATAGATGGATGGATGGGATGGATGGATGGGTGTATAGATAGATAGATGGATGGATGGGCGGGATGGATGGGTGGATGGATGGATGGATGGGTGTATAGATAGATAGATGGATGGATGGATGGGTGTATAGATAGATGGATGGATGGATGGGTGTATAGATAGATAGATGGATGGATGTGATGGATGGATGGATGGGGGTATAGATAGATAGATGGATGGATGGGATGGATGGATGGGTGGATGGATGGATGGACGGGTGTATAGATAGATAGATGGATGGATGGATGGGAGGGATGGATGGGTGGATGGATGGATGGATGGGTGTATAGATAGATAGATAGATGGATGGATGGGTGTATAGATGGATAGATGGATGGATGGGAGGGATGGATGGATAGATGGATGGATTGATGGGTGTATAGATAGATGGATGGATGGGTGTATAGATAGATAGATGGATGGATGGGAGGGATGGATGGGTGGATGGATGGGAGGGATGGATGGGTGGATGGATGGATGGATGGGTGTATAGACAGATAGATAGATGGATGGATGGGTGTATAGATAGATAGATGGATGGATGGGAGGGATGGATGGGTGGATGGATGGATGGATGGGTGTATAGATAGATGGATGGATGGATGGGAGGGATGGATGGGTGGATGGATTGATGGATGTATAGATAGATAGATGGATGGATGGATGGGAGGGATGGATGGGTGGATGGATGGATGGATGGGTGTATAGATAGATAGATGGATGGATGGGTGTATAGACAGATAGATGGATGGATGGGAGGGATGGATAGGTGGATGGATGGATGGATGGGTGTATAGATAGATAGATTAATGGATGGGAGTATAGACAGATAGATGGATGGATGGGATGGATGGATGGGTGTATAGATAGATAGATGGATGGATGGGTGTATAGATAGATAGATGGATGGATGGGATGGATGGATGGGTGTATAGATAGATAGATGGATGGATGGGTGTATAGATAGATAGATGGATGGATGGGAGGGATGGATAGGTTAATGGATGGATGGATGGGTGTATAGATAGATATATGGATGGATGGATGGGTGTATAGATAGATAGATGGATGGATGGATGGGTGTATAGATAGATAGATGGATGGATGGATGGGTGTATAGATAGATAGATGGATGGATTGATGGGAGGGATGGATGGGTGTATAGATAGATAGATGGAGGGATGGATGGGTGTATAGATAGATAGATGGATGGATGGATGGGAGGGATGGATGGGTGTATAGATAGATGGATGGATGGATGGATGGGTGTATAGATAGATAGATGGATGGATGGATGGGTGTATAGATAGATAGATAGATGGATGGATGGGAGGGATGGATGGGTGTATAGATAGATAGATAGATGGATGGATGGGTGTATAGATAGATAGATAGATGGATGGATGGATGTATAGATAGATAGATGGATGGATGGGAGGGATGGATTTGTGGATGGATGGATGGGTGTATAGATAGATGATGGATGGATGGATTTGTGGATGGATGGATGGGTGTATAGATAGATGGATGGATGGATGGAATTGTGGATGGATGGATGGGTGTATAGATAGATGGATGGATGGATGGATGGATTTGTGGATGGATGGATGGGTGTATAGATAGATGGATGGATGGATGGATTTGTGGATGGATGGATGGGTGTATAGATAGATGGATGGATGGATGGATTTGTGGATGGATGGATGGGTGTATAAATAGATGGATGGATGGATGGATTTGTGGATGGATGGATGGGTGTATAGATAGATGGATGGATGGATGGATTTGTGGGTGGATGGATGGGTATATAGATAGATAGATGGATGGATGGATTTGTGGATGGATGGATGGGTGTATAGATAGATAGATGGATGGATGGGAGGGATGGATAGGTGGATGGATGGATGGGTGTATAGATAGATGGATGGATGGATGGATGGGTTGATTTGTGGATGGATGGATGGGTGTATAGATAGATAGGTGGATGGATGCATGGGTGGATTTGTGGATGGATGTATGGGTGTATAGATAGATGGATGGATGGATGGGAGGGATGGATGGATGGATGTATAGATAGATAGATGGATGGATGGATGTATAGATAGATAGATGGATGGATGCATGTATAGATAGATAGATGGATGGATGGATGTATAGATAGATAGATGGATGGATGGATGGGTGTATAGATAGATGGATGGATGGATGGATGGGAGGGATGGATGGATGGATGGATGGATGGATGGGTGTATAGATAGATGGATGGATGGATGGATGGATGGGTGTATAGATAGATGGATGGATGGATGGATGGATGGATGGGGGGGATGGATGAATGGATGGATGTATGGATGGGTGTATAGATAGATGGATGGATGGATGGATTGATGGATGGGAGGGATGGATGGATGGATGGATGGATGGATGGGTGTATAGATAGATGGATGGATGGATGGATGGATGGATTGATGGATGGGTGGATGGATGGGTGTATAGATAGTTGGATAGATGGATGGATGGATGGAGGGATGGATGGATGGGTGGATGGATGGGTGTATAGATAGATGGATGGATGGATGGATGGAGGGATGGATGGATGGATGGATGGATGGATGGGTGTATAGATAGATGGATAGATGGATGGATGGATGGATGGGAGGAATGGATAGATTGACTGATGGATGGATGGGTGTATAGATAGATGGATGGATGGATGGATGGATGGGTGTATAGATAGATGGATGGATGGATGGATGGATGGGTGTATAGATAGATGGATGGATGGATGGATGGATGGATGGGTGTATAGATAGATGGATGGATGGATGGATGGATGGGTGTATAGATAGATGGATGGATGGATGGATGGATGGGTGTATAGATAGATGGATGGATGGATGGATGGATGGGTGTATAGATAGATGGATGGATGGATGGATGGATGGGTGTATAGATAGATAGATGGATGGATGGATGGATGGGAGGGATGGATAGGTGGATGGACGGATGGGTGTATAGATAGATAAATGGATGGATGGATGGGTGTATAGATAGATAGATGGATGGATGGATGGATGTATAGATAGATAGATGGATGGATGGGTGTATAGATAGATAGATGGATGGATGTGATGGGTGTATAGATAGATAGATGGATGGATGGATGGATGGGTGTATAGATAGATAGATGGAGGGATGGATGGGTGTATAGATAGATAGATGGAGGGATGGATGGATGGATGGATGGGTGTATAGATAGATAGATAGAGGGATGGATGGATGGATGGATGGGTGTATAGATAGATAGATGGAGGGATGGATGGAGGGATGGATGGGTGTATAGATAGATAGATGGAGGGATGGATGGATGGGTGTATAGATAGATAGATGGATGGATGGATGGGTGTATAGATAGATAGATGGATGGATCGATGGGTGTATAGAAAGATGGATGGATGAGAGGGATGGATAGGTGGGTGGATTGGGGGCCTGTGGAGGATATATGTTAAAGGGACTAGTGCCAGGGAAAAGCTGCTAACACAGGGGATTATATTTAACGGTCAGTCTGTCTCGTTGCTAGCGAGAAACCCTTTCTCTGTCACTGGTGCAACGACAAGCACAACTAAAATTATAATTGGGGGCATCCCATTATCGGTGAGTAATGAGGAAATAGAGAAGGCCCTGACTAATAAAGGTGTGGTGTTGCGCTCATATATACGAGAAGAGCATTACAGGGACGAAAAAGGGGGATGGACAGGCTTTAAAACGGGAAGACGTTTTGTTTATGCTGATATCCCTTTAATAAATATTGAGGTATCCATTCCCATAGGCCTGTGGAAGGGTACTATTTACTATAGAGAACAGGTCAGACCAGGACGACACACCAACAATAGTGACACTACATCGACACGTCCTGTGGACAGCAGTAAGGACACAGAGGAAAGTGTATCAGTAACACACACAGCCAATATTCCAAACACAGAACAATTAGACCAACACACAACAAACTCTAACACGGTAAGTACTTGCTCATCTAAAGCTAATTATGCAGGTGTGACCAGTCAGGGGGCACACGTAAGTCGCCCCAAAACACGAATAGGTGAGCGAGGTGCTACAAGTAAACAAACAGACATAAAACAAATACTTCTAAACAGATCTCGGAGTTTGTCTTCCCGAGGACTACGTGAGTCCGCACTCGGCCAACAAAACAAAAGAGCCGGAGAAACGATTGAACCACCCAGTGAGAAAGTAAGGCGACAGGAGGAGGAGGTAGGCGGTTGGGAGCACAACCAAAAGAGAAACGAAACTTAAGTTCTCCTCATTCACGTGTGCTTAGCAGGCAACGACCAGGACCGAATAAGGACTACACTTTTAGAAAACTCCTATGTTTGTTCTGTCTCTGAATTGCAGAGGCCTAAATAAAAAAAGTAAACGTTCCAATATTTTTAAAAAATGCAAAAAATATGATATCTCATGTTTACAGGAAACTCATGTCACAAGTGAACAGGGGGAGGAGTGGAAGAAGGAGTGGGGGGGAGAGATGTTTTATTCTGTGGGTACAAATAGAAGTAAAGGTCAAATTATTCTCATCAATAGAAACCTACGTTATGAGGGAATTAGATTGTTGTACTCATCAGATCGGGTGTTAGGCATTTATATTAAAATACGGGATTCAGAATTTTGCATTTTCAACATATATGGTCCAATAATTAGAGCAGAAAAAATACCTTTTTTAAACCAGTTGACCCAAATAATCGCGACTTATGACAATAATATAGTATGTGGGGACTTTAATGTCGTCCTTGATAATGACCTCGATATAGTAGCAGGAGAGCCGCATGATGTAAGGGAAACCAGCGAGCTGCAAAAAATGTTGGACAGGTTGGACTTAATTGACGCGTGGCGTTTGTTTCACCGGACCGAGAAAGACTACACTTGGGCTAGAAGCACACCGTTTATAGCCAGAAGGCTGGATTACATTTTCTGTGATAATAATCTACTGGCCAATATTGAAAATGCATACCATGAAATTGTGATCTTCAGCGACCACAAAGGGGTAGTAGTCAAAATATGTGATAATACATTTAAAACAGGACCGTCGATCTGGAAACTTAATAACTCCTTATTGAAAGATGACAATTTCGTCCTAGAAATGAATGCATTCATAGATGATTTTACAAGGGACAACTCAGAGCTTGAACCGACTGTTAAATGGGAACTTCTTAAGGTTGAAATAAAATCTTTCTGTGTACAGTATTCAAACACAAAGAACCAGCTCAGGAAAAATAAAGAACGGGAATTAGAACTGGAGATTGAAAGGACAAATAAGCAGTTACTGGCAGAACCTAACAATCAAAACTTACAAAAACAAATGGCAATCCTTAAACAGACTTTAGAAATATTTCTGCTACATAAAGCAAGAGGGGCCCAGATAAGGTCGAGAGTTAAGTGGATAGAGCAGGGTGAAAAAAACACAAAATACTTTTTATCACTAGAAAAGAGGAACGGAATTGTAAACACAATATATGAATTAAGGGTAAAGGATAACGTCTTTAAAAAACCGTTAGACATATTGGATCAGATCCGACAGTTTTTTGAGGGTCTGTATAGGAAAGATAGTATAGAAATGGAAGGAAAGACATTATTGAATGGCTATCTGGAAAACACTGAATATCCAATACTAGACGAAGGCGAAAAAGAACTAATGGAAAAAGATATTACAGTAGAAGATATGGGAAACGCATTATCTAAACTTAACAATGAGTCAGCACCTGGGAGTGATGGACTTACGACTCCCTTCTATAAATGTTTTTGGTCTCGACTTAAAACATTGCTATGGGAAAGCCTATCATATTCAGTTAGAAAGGGAGAACTTACAGCCACTCAAAAAAGGGGAGTAATCACATTAATACATAAGGGAAACAATCTAGAGAGGAATAACATAAACAACTGGAGACCAGTGAGTCTTACCAACACAGATTATAAAATCTTTTCTAAATGTCTAGCCTTAAAACTCCAGAGGGTCATGGATAAACTCATACATAGCAATCAGGTAGGTTTTATTAAAGGCAGATCTATTACGAATTTGATTCGTACTATAGATGACTGTTTGACTTTAGCAAGGGAGGGAGAGGGTGGGGCAGGCATTTTGGTCTCACTGGATTTCCAAAAGGCCTTCGATAGTATTGAAAAAAAAGCAATTATATATGCACTTGAAACCTTCAACTTTGGTAATAACTTTATTCAATATGTCAAAACATTGATACGGAGTACAGAGAGCTGTGTAAAAAATGGGGGCTGGGTCTCCAAATGGTTCAATACAGAACGTGGAGTGAGGCAAGGCTGCTGTGTCAGTCCTCTACTGTTTATTTTGGTGGCAGAAATTATGGCCATCAAGATAAGACATAATCCAGATATCAAGTGTATACAAATGGAAAATACTCTGAATCATAAACTGCTCCAGTACGCAGATGACGTAACATTGATGTTAAACCATACTGATGACCTCAAAGAAGCTCTCAGAGACATCGCAGCATTTGGAGAATTTTCAGGGTTGAAATTAAATAAGAACAAGTGTAAAGGGATGGAAATAGGAGATGGGCATATGAGAACTTGTGATATGGGAATTTCGTGGGTCAACAAGGGAGATAACATGAAAATACTGGGCATCTACTTCAATGCTGATAAAGAAATATCCTGTGTGGAAGAGAATTGGAAAGAAAGGGTAAGGAAACTTGAAGAAATCATCCAAAGATGGAAAAGACGCAATTTATCATGTTATGGTAAAGTAACTGTGGTAAAGAGCTTACTACTATCACAATTGAGCTATATAGTACAATCAGTAAGTCTGCCACAAAACATACTACAAGAAATAGACTCTAAGATATTTAAATTCATCTGGCAGAAAAAATATTCAAATAAGAAAGCATTTGAGAAGGTAAAAAGAACTGTAATTTGCAAAGAATTGTCTGAAGGAGGATTGGGTATGATTAGTATAAAGGACCAACAGAAAATATTCCTAATGAAGTGGATGAAATGGCTGACATCGAAAGGCAATAGGACGAATGAAAGCCACATAAACACCTCTGAACATTTCTTCTCACAGTTTGGGGGTAGCAAATACTTTGTAGAAAGTAATTTCAGCCTTAAACATAAGGCAAAAATAAACACTATCACATCTTTGTTCTGGCGAACTGTAGCCAGTGCCTGGATAGAAGCAAAGGACACAAAAGTAATTGTTAGTGACACGGACAACATGTCACTACAGGAATTGTTAAATCAACCCTTGTTTAATAATAAGTTGTTCCAATATAAAAGAAACCTCCTTTTCTTCCCGAAATGGATCAAGGCAAATATAAGATATATACATGACGTGTGGAGCGAGAGAGGAATAATCGGAAGAGAGACCATAGAGGAAAAAACAGGAAATTACCCAAGCCTAATGTTTGAATATAACGCAATGATAAATGCCTTCACAGAAAACCAGAGAACGCTTTTAGGCAGTGTTACAAGGAACATGATTAGGGAAGCAAAAGAGACAGCTTGTAAGCTTCCTGAATATATTGAATGTTTCTTTGCCAAAACTAATAAACAAATAAGAAATAGATTTCTAAACAGTAGAGAAGGCACTAGTTGTGGAGTTGGCTTCTGGAAAAGAAAGCTTGATATCGATGTCACAAAATATTTTATGGTAGCAAAAAATTCATCTAGGGAAAGTAGACTTAGGCTTCTTCACTTTAAATTAATCCATAATATCTACCCTACCAATATTTTACTTACAAGAATAGGAATAAAATCATCAGAAAATTGTGCTTATTGTAATGAAAGAGACTACATAGAGCATGTCTTCTTTTACTGTAAGAAAATCAGGGGATTTTGGAATCATATAGCCAATGTCATTCTTATGAAAACGGGCCATAAATTAATCATGAACGAGGTGACAGCACTCTTTGGAATAGTGAAAAAAGATTGTAACGAATGTACAAGTAAGAAAATAAATACTATAAATCATATTATATTAGTGGCCAAGCTATGTATAAGTAAGCTGAAATATGGAACCATGAATAATATTTTCCATATCTTTGAAATAGAATGGAAGCATAGAGAACATTTCATCGAATAGTTATTATTTGTACGCCACGAGATGTCTCAGTATCCTTAACTCATCTCAGGCTCCATTAACGTTAAATATGAATGGAAATTTTATTGTATGAGCGAGTAAAATAGAGATAAAGAAAAAAAAAAAAAAAAAGGGCAATGACGAAAAGATGAAAAATGCAACAAATTTTGGTATTCCAATGTGCATGAAAGTAAAGTTATTCCACGGTCACTTTTTATTTTTTATATTCTGGTACTGATAATATTATATTATTATTATTTGGTTAGAAAATTGGTAGACTTTTTTTTTTTTTTTTTTTTTTTGCTGTTTTGTTTTCCTTGTCTCGATTGACTCTATTATGCATCATATTTGAATTAATTATTTTATAGATGACTCATCCTCTTAGTATTTAAAACCATTGGGAACACACGTAGCACATGGAAGACAGATTTATTTTATTTTATATTTTTTCTGAAATGTCTGTCTGTTCTTTTAATCTGTATTTTTAAAACTTCTGCTCAGGTTTATTATATATATTTACTGATTATTATTATGATTGGCTTGTGTTTGTATTGCTACAGTACCAGCTGTTTAAAACTGAACTCTAAAACTGATCAGCTGATAATGTTAAAGACCTAGAGGGTTCGAGAAGGCCGACAACACAGAATTCAGTAGTTAACAATTCTGGGATATAAAAGACTCAAGTTGGGTCCGATCCCCAGGATAGTCCCCATAGACAGCTGTGTATTCATTTACTTGGTTATATTATTATGTTCTCTCTTACTCATCTATTTATTTATTCATCTATTTATTTATTCATCTATTTATTGACCTTAATTCCACCGAGTATCTACATATATGTTCAAACACACCTATATGGGCATCTATATATATTTTTAAAAAAATTAAAAAAAAAATTTGAAGTTGTTCATGTCTGTTGGCTTAATTAGGTACCCTATTATTTCTTTATTTAGTGATCACTGAGTCATGCACTGAATGAATACATTCAAAATCGCATTTCAATCTGAGCTCTTAAAAAAAAAAAAAAAAAAAAAAGGTGGATGGATGGATGGATGGGTGTATAGATAGATAGATGGATGGATGGATGGGTGTATAGATAGATAGATGGATGGATGGGATGGATGGATGGGTGTATAGATAGATAGATGGATGGATGGGCGGGATGGATGGGTGGATGGATGGATGGATGGGTGTATAGATAGATAGATGGATGGATGGATGGGTGTATAAATAGATGGATGGATGGATGGGTGTATAGATAGATAGATGGATGGATGTGATGGATGGATGGATGGGGGTATAGATAGATAGATGGATGGATGGGATGGATGGATGGGTGGATGGATGGATGGACGGGTGTATAGATAGATAGATGGATGGATGGATGGGAGGGATGGATGGGTGGATGGATGGATGGATGGGTGTATAGATAGATAGATAGATGGATGGATGGGTGTATAGATAGATAGATGGATGGATGGGAGGGATGGATGGATAGATGGATGGATTGATGGGTGTATAGATAGATGGATGGATGGGTGTATAGATAGATAGATGGATGGATGGGAGGGATGGATGGGTGGATGGATGGGAGGGATGGATGGGTGGATGGATGGATGGATGGGTGTATAGACAGATAGATAGATGGATGGATGGGTGTATAGATAGATAGATGGATGGATGGGAGGGATGGATGGGTGGATGGATGGATGGATGGGTGTATAGATAGATGGATGGATGGATGGGAGGGATGGATGGGTGGATGGATTGATGGATGTATAGATAGATAGATGGATGGATGGATGGGAGGGATGGATGGGTGGATGGATGGATGGATGGGTGTATAGATAGATAGATGGATGGATGGGTGTATAGACAGATAGATGGATGGATGGGAGGGATGGATAGGTGGATGGATGGATGGATGGGTGTATAGATAGATAGATTAATGGATGGGAGTATAGACAGATAGATGGATGGATGGGATGGATGGATGGGTGTATAGATAGATAGATGGATGGATGGGTGTATAGATAGATAGATGGATGGATGGGATGGATGGATGGGTGTATAGATAGATAGATGGATGGATGGGTGTATAGATAGATAGATGGATGGATGGGAGGGATGGATAGGTGGATGGATGGATGGATGGGTGTATAGATAGATATATGGATGGATGGATGGGTGTATAGATAGATAGATGGATGGATGGATGGGTGTATAGATAGATAGATGGATGGATGGATGGGTGTATAGATAGATAGATGGATGGATTGATGGGAGGGATGGATGGGTGTATAGATAGATAGATGGAGGGATGGATGGGTGTATAGATAGATAGATGGATGGATGGATGGGAGGGATGGATGGGTGTATAGATAGATGGATGGATGGATGGATGGGTGTATAGATAGATAGATGGATGGATGGATGGGTGTATAGATAGATAGATAGATGGATGGATGGGAGGGATGGATGGGTGTATAGATAGATAGATAGATGGATGGATGGGTGTATAGATAGATAGATAGATGGATGGATGGATGTATAGATAGATAGATGGATGGATGGGAGGGATGGATTTGTGGATGGATGGATGGGTGTATAGATAGATGATGGATGGATGGATTTGTGGATGGATGGATGGGTGTATAGATAGATGGATGGATGGATGGAATTGTGGATGGATGGATGGGTGTATAGATAGATGGATGGATGGATGGATGGATTTGTGGATGGATGGATGGGTGTATAGATAGATGGATGGATGGATGGATTTGTGGATGGATGGATGGGTGTATAGATAGATGGATGGATGGATGGATTTGTGGATGGATGGATGGGTGTATAAATAGATGGATGGATGGATGGATTTGTGGATGGATGGATGGGTGTATAGATAGATGGATGGATGGATGGATTTGTGGGTGGATGGATGGGTATATAGATAGATAGATGGATGGATGGATTTGTGGATGGATGGATGGGTGTATAGATAGATAGATGGATGGATGGGAGGGATGGATAGGTGGATGGATGGATGGGTGTATAGATAGATGGATGGATGGATGGATGGGTTGATTTGTGGATGGATGGATGGGTGTATAGATAGATAGGTGGATGGATGCATGGGTGGATTTGTGGATGGATGTATGGGTGTATAGATAGATGGATGGATGGATGGGAGGGATGGATGGATGGATGGATGGATGTATAGATAGATAGATGGATGGATGGATGTATAGATAGATAGATGGATGGATGCATGTATAGATAGATAGATGGATGGATGGATGTATAGATAGATAGATGGATGGATGGATGGGTGTATAGATAGATGGATGGATGGATGGATGGGAGGGATGGATGGATGGATGGATGGATGGATGGGTGTATAGATAGATGGATGGATGGATGGATGGATGGGTGTATAGATAGATGGATGGATGGATGGATGGATGGATGGGGGGGATGGATGAATGGATGGATGTATGGATGGGTGTATAGATAGATGGATGGATGGATGGATTGATGGATGGGAGGGATGGATGGATGGATGGATGGATGGATGGGTGTATAGATAGATGGATGGATGGATGGATGGATGGATTGATGGATGGGTGGATGGATGGGTGTATAGATAGTTGGATAGATGGATGGATGGATGGAGGGATGGATGGATGGGTGGATGGATGGGTGTATAGATAGATGGATGGATGGATGGATGGAGGGATGGATGGATGGATGGATGGATGGATGGGTGTATAGATAGATGGATAGATGGATGGATGGATGGATGGGAGGAATGGATAGATTGACTGATGGATGGATGGGTGTATAGATAGATGGATGGATGGATGGATGGATGGGTGTATAGATAGATGGATGGATGGATGGATGGATGGGTGTATAGATAGATGGATGGATGGATGGATGGATGGATGGGTGTATAGATAGATGGATGGATGGATGGATGGATGGGTGTATAGATAGATGGATGGATGGATGGATGGATGGGTGTATAGATAGATGGATGGATGGATGGATGGATGGGTGTATAGATAGATGGATGGATGGATGGATGGATGGGTGTATAGATAGATAGATGGATGGATGGATGGATGGGAGGGATGGATAGGTGGATGGACGGATGGGTGTATAGATAGATAAATGGATGGATGGATGGGTGTATAGATAGATAGATGGATGGATGGATGGATGTATAGATAGATAGATGGATGGATGGGTGTATAGATAGATAGATGGATGGATGGATGGATGTATAGATAGATAGGTGGATGGATGGATGGGTGTATAGATAGATAGATGGATGGATGGATGTATAGATAGATAGATGGATGGATGGATGGGTGTATAGATAGATAGATGGATGGATGGATGGGTGTATAGATAGATAGATGGATGGATGGATGTGTGTATAGATAGATAGATGGATGGATGGATGGGTGTATAGATAGATAGATGGATGGATGGATGGGTGTATAGATAGATAGATGGATGGATGGGAGGGATGGATGGGTGGATGGATGAGTGTATAGATAAATAGATGGATGGATAGATGGGTGTATAGATAGATAGATGGAGGGATGGATGGGTGTATAGATAGATAGATGGAGGGATGGATGGATGGATGGATGGGTGTATAGATAGATAGATGGAGGGATGGATGGATGGATGGATGGGTGTATAGATAGATAGATGGAGGGATGGATGGAGGGATGGATGGGTGTATAGATAGATAGATGGAGGGATGGATGGATGGATGGATGGGTGTATAGATAGATAGATGGATGGATGGATGAGTGTATAGATAGATAGATGGATGGATGGGATGGATGGATGGGTGGATGGATGGATGGATGGGTGTATAGATAGATAGATGGATGGATGGATGGGTGTATAGATAGATAGATGGATGGATGGGATGGATGGATGGTTGGATGGATGGATGGATGGGTGTATAGATAGATAGATGGATGGATGGATGGGTGTATAGATAGATAGATGGATGGATGGGAGGGATGGATGGGTGGATGGATGGATGGATGGGTGTATAGATAGATAGATGGATGGATGGATGGGTGTATAGATAGATAGATGGATGGATGGATTTGTGTATAGATAGATAGATAGATGGATGGATGGGAGGGATGGATGGATGGATGGATTGATGGATGGGTGTATAGATAGATGGATGGATGGATGGATTTGTGGATGTATGGATAGGTGTATAGATAGATAGATGGATGGAATGATAGGTGTACAGATAGATGGATGGATGGATGGATAGGTGTATAGATAGATGGATGGATGGATGGATGGGTGTATAGATAGATGGATGGATGGATGGATGGATGGGTGTATAGATAGATGGATGGATGGATGGATGGGTGTATAGATGGATGGATGGATGGATTTGTGGATGGATGGATGGGTGTATAGATAGATGGATGGATGGATGGATAGGTGTATAGATAGATAGATGGATGGATGGGAGGGATGGATGGGTGGATGGACAGATGGATGGATGTATGGATTTGTGGATGGATGTATGGATGTGTGGATGGATGGATGGATGTGTGGATGGATGGATGGATGGATGAACGGATGATAAATGGGTGGGTGAATTGGTGGATATATAGATGGATGGGTGGGCGAATGGATCAGTGGACAATTGGGTGGATGAATGGACCGATGGATGGGTGGGTGGGTGGGTGGTTGGATAAACAGAGATCACCAGACAGAAAGACACACAGACAGAAACACAGATAGACAGACAGACAGACATATCATACATACAAGACTTCCAAGTCTTGAACAATTGTACCGCCAGAGCAGCATTTTGTAGTTGAACTCCCTCACCCAGTCCTAATGTCAACCTGTACCGGTCCAATAGTGATTGAGGCATGGCAGAGACGATTGACAGAGGTGACTGGAATGAAACCAAAACAACAACAAAAAAGACTATCAGATCTTTTATCTCTTTGGGTATTATAGAACAAAGTTAATGTTATAATCTGGAGTTGATCTGTCTTGTTTCATTGTGTAAACGAATAAAATATTCAGTCCCTCGCACCATTCAGTATCATTTTCTTCTAGAATTAAGATGCAATTTACACAAAAAATGTGCAACATTTTAAATGACAACGTTTGTGTGTGTGTGTGTGTGTGTGTGGAACTTGCATGCGAAAAACAATAACAAAAAAACAACAACAAGATTTCACTTGTGCATTATTCGGTTATTTTTGTTTGCATGTTTGATCTTCTGAGTTCTCGACAAATGGGTGAATGGACCAAACAAGGTATGGACCAAATAATAGGCAAAAAGACCAAAAACTGTAGCTTGTCATACCGGAATGACAAGTTGCAATTTTGTTCCATTCGCCATTTTGACGAGAGCTCTGAAGGACAAACATGCGAACACAAAAATAACCGAATAAGCTTTATACACAAGCAAAAGAAACGTTATAATTTACTTTGTTCTGTTTGGCTGTATCCAGTATGACTTTCATAGCTGCAGGTTTCTGAGGCACTGTGAAGACAGGACGTCCGGGCTGTGGGGAGGAGAAGGGCAGAAAATGATAATCTGATAGGAATTATTGTTAACTCTTGGTGTGCCAATCACTGATATATCGGTTCTTTCACTGGTCACGTTTGTGCCAATCACCGATGTATCAGTGCACAAGCATGCTAGGTTATTTAGTGTCGCGAAGAAAGAAAGTCAATTTTCTATCAATAAATGTTGCAGTAGTTAGCCTTCATTCATCTCCGCCACCATTTTGTTCCTGTATCGGCAAACATGGAAAACTTCATGGCACACAAAGAGTTAAATCAGACATTCATCAATGTTTGTTGAATTAAGTCGGTTATAAAACAGCGCCGGTCGGCCAGTTTTTTATTGGGGGTGGGGGGGGAGGGGGGGGGTGGTAAGGATAAATCTTTATCTCGTTTTGCGGATAGCAGCCTGTTCGGCCTGCTCTTCTCCAGTTCCACTGCCTGCTCTTCTCCAGTTCCACTGCCGAGGTATCTTTAACGTGCGCAACGTTGCACCCGGGCCTTCAGAGTTTTTTGTCCATATACGAGGAGACTAGGTGCGCGATCTTATCTACCATAGGATCAGGGACAGGAAAATATGAGAAAAATCCCAAAATTCCAACATGCCTGCACCGACAGGGATTCGAACCCGGTACCTTCGGCATGAAAGGCGAGCACTTTGCCCCTCTAGTCTAAACCACCGTGTCCCACAACTTGTGTCTCAATGCTGATATGTGGTTAAAAGCAATTTTGTCATAATGTGTGGGATTCTTCTTGAAATCAACGATGCATAGAACAACAAGACAAGATAGTGTACTTAAGCAGTCTGAACAAGTCTCCTCCCCCCCCCCCCCCCCCCCACCAAAAAAAAACCTCACAGCACGTGGTCTTTCAGGAGATTCCCAGGTTTCACAGCTCATCCCAAACTTTCAAATGCGTTTTTCTGAGAACAGCATGTTTGTAGATACGACAATCTTGCAATATATCCGCGAAATGCGTTACAGCACTGGAAAGCACGCATGGGCGAGTGGACACTGTTAGACGGTGGATCCTGGTAGTGCTGGGTACAAGATGACAGAAAGGTTGGAAGGTGGTTTATTTGCAGATCTCTGCCTAGGATGGATGCACTCAAGAAAACCGGATGGAAATTAAGTTCAGGGAAGTCCATGACTAGTTTTAAATTTTCCTTCTTTTTATTACATTACATAAGTCTATTTTGTATTTGAATTTACTAGATGAAGGCCCAGGCATTATCCGGGATAAACCTGTGAACCCATCGTTCTGTCTCTCTCTCTCTCTCTCTCTCTCTCTCTCTCTCTCTCTCTCTCTCTCTCTCTCTTTGTGGTCTAGAAAGCTTCCCATATTCTACAGTCTTACTACAGATCTTATGCCCATCACAATTTCTGGTAGGGAAACTGCGCGCATGGAATTGAAGGCGTATTATCGTCTCCGGTGAGGTGAGCTTACTACATGCAGGGAATCAAAACAAAGATCATTGTATTTTACATTTTGACAACTTTAAAAAAAAAACAACAACACCTGAAACTTGAATCAACACAATCGGTCGACACGAAAGCGATTGGGCTGGATTAGTGGACACTTTTAAGACAATTAATTCTATAATTTCTGAAACTGTCATTTAGGCTGTAGCGTCGAGCATAGAAAGGGTCAAAATTGTGCCACAATGAATTACTCCCGCCACAGTTATCAATTTGTTCTTATTTTTCCAAGACCTACCTTGATAATCCCAGCCTTATGCCAAGCTATTTTTTCCAAAGTCTTTCCTAAAGTGTCCGTGTGTTCTAAGACCAAAGGCGTGATGCCACAGACTACTGGATTTCGTACAAAGTTGGTCCTATCACCTCTGCCTCCTTTGCCCACCTCGAGCACCACCACGTCCACGTCTTCAGCAAGAAATGCACGCATGCCCATAATCAAAATCACTTCTAAATACGTGGGCATTTGACCACCATCCTCTCTCAGGCCTCCAGTCTAAGAAACAAAATACAAAGAAACACATAATTATCTGGAGCACAATGGAAGAATTCAGCAGGTTCTTTGGTTAGGCGAGATCGCAGAAGTAAATTACACGACCTTAGTTCTTGTTTGTTCTATCTTCAGTCTCTGAAAAACTGGAGATTTTTAGTTATGTAGAAGAGCTATAAGAAAGACACACTTTGACACTTGTTTAAAATGCGTTGTGTGTTCACAGTTATCGGCGAATGCACGAAATCATGAACAATGCCGTATTTTACATAGCCAATGAAAATAATAAATTTTGTTCACTGTTCAGGTATAGCTGTAGGCCTTGACTGAAGTTTTGTTATTATAACTTCAATCACTGTAGTAAAACGCTTTTTATGTCGCAATAGGCTAACACTGCAAACAAATCCGCCTCATTGATTTATCATTATATCAAGCATTCTTTTCATTCAACGCACCATGGGCCCAACCCCCGATCAGCGGGCAAACTGTGTGCACTACTGGTTCTTCAGAAGCTCAAAGAAGGGAGTGTCTGTTCTTATCGCATCTAGTATAAATTAAAGAAAAACAAAAAGAAAACAATTGGGCATTTATTCAAGAAAGCCACTGGCAAAATAAATGAGGTATGACGTGGGTATTGGCATGATAAGACAGGACAGTAATGAAGCTAATACAGATCTCTCACCGTCGTGTTCTCCAGCTTCTTGAAGACCTCCCAGAAATAAAGGCAGAACTTGTCCTTGCTGAGTGGTCGCCCGTTGATACGGATATATTCCCTTATCTCATTTAAATGCGGAGAAATAAACATACCCGTCTTGTAACCATGGTGACGGATGATGCTCTCAGTGAAGGCACTGGTAGAACCTTTACCTTTAGAACCAGCGACGTGGATGACTGATAACCTTCCCAGTTCATGTTCCTGAAACAGCAGAGCAGTATGATATTTCTAGCGCAGGTCATTGGTGTAGGTTAGTTTCATTTGACGTCACAGAACATCGTACTGTCACAACTCATCTCTTCCATTTCACAGATTTACACACACAAAAAAAAGGTGGGGTGGGGGGGGGGAGGGGAAGCAAGTGCTCAGAGGTTGAGTTAAGGCAGTATTATGAGTTTGAGTTTATGTTTTACGGTGCATCAGCCATTTTGCGCCTTTAACGGTCTTTTTGAGAGCCTTATTTTTGTCTGGTATTCAGGGCTTCGTCAGTTTAAATTTCACAAATGGAATTAAACAGTTCTGTACAAATTTGATTACACTGGAAAAATTCTCCAACAACTGTTTTGCACAGATCTGAACAGAATTTTGTAAATGTGTATAAAAACAATTCTTTAAATCAACTTGTAGACCTTTGCCTCTTTCAGAAAGGACAAGATGCAGTGTGCGCTCAGGGCAATCTACTTTTTAGACGCATGGAAAGTTCTTTTATTATTGAGTGTAAGACAAGGAAAATAGGGCTCGTTCAATCATTTCCTGAAATAATAAGTGTGAAGTCTTCCTCAAAAAGTAAGATTTTTACATGAAAATATCGTCCAAATATTTATCCAGGTTGGAATAGAAGGGGAATAATAACTAGAAATCACGAATGTTTTCACGCTGGCATTAGGATGTAATACTTGGATAAAGATGGTTTTTTAAAAATATATATATATAATGCGACCTTGGTTCTTGTTTGTTCTTACGTTACTTTTTGCACAACTGAGAAATTCGACGTTAAACGCTCGCAACTTTACTATATTGATAGGTAATGACAACAATCGGAACTGAACAATTGTGTAAATGCCGCAATGTATTTTAAACTGTGCATTCGTTATACCTCCCCTATATACTAAAAGATCTCCAGTATTTTCAGAAAATGGAGATAGACCATACGAGAACTAAAGTTGCAATAATTGCCTGGGCAAAATTGAAATTAAAATTAATAGATTAAAATCTTTCCCTATTACCACCCCCCCCCCCCCCCATATCACCAACGAAAATGTATAATTCATTATTAAATAAATATTATATAATATATATTCAAATAATATCATAATACTTTAGAATACAAGTTTTGAGTTGTGAACTGTTGTGAGTTGTAAACTGCGCCTAACAGGCTGCGTTACAATTTGCTCTGAGATAGAAAGAGATAGAGTGTCACGATTTTGCTAAACTGAAAGACTTAATGATCCGTGACCAGCTGTACGCGTCGTGCCACAAAGATCTAGTGGCTTTCCTGAAAGAGAACGAACCCGCGACGGTGCAGGAGGCGTCTAAGTTGGCGGAAGCATACCGTACGGCACATCCGTCCAAACCAGTCGCCAGGGCGTACGTCCAAGATGCTGGGTACGTCGCCGTTGTCGAGGGGTCGCCGGCAGGACTTAGGGACAGGTCGCGTCAGCGTGGTGCCTATAGCGGGCAAGCCCAGGGGCAGCGTAGGGGCTATCACCAATCACCGGCATATGGATCCGGTAAGTTTGACCGAGCAGGAGGGCTAGGTCGCGGTAATGGCCGGGGGCGAGTTGTGACCTTTGCCGATGACCGACGGCATAGGGACTCTAGTTCCGGTCGCGATGGGTCACGGGGACCCAGGCCTAGTGCAGCACAGGGAGCGGAGTGTTGGACTTGCGGACGCGTGGGTCACTTTTCACGCGAGTGTAGGGCCGCGAAGTGTTGGAACTGCGGTAGAGAAGATCACATCAGCGTGAATTGCCCTGCAGGTAGGATAGCGGCGAACGTGGACAGTAGCTCCAGTCCATGTTCCCCAAATAAATTTCATCATGCGGCTGCGTGTGTTACATCGGACAACGGAGGCGGACAGTATTCTAAGTGTCCCAGTTGTGAGAAGTTATTATCTTCCGGTGTTTTACCTTGTGGGAGAAAGATCCCCGTTATAAATTCATGTCATACAGGAGGTGGCCTTAGGGTTTATCCGGGCTTTGTTGGGGACGAACCGGTCTCGGTTTTACGAGATAAAGGATCTACCGTTGTGGGAGTGCATAGGGATTGCATTCGGGATTCACAGCTTACAGGTGAGACTGTCCCGTGCATCCAATTTTCGGGGGCCATTGAGAAATTACCCATGGCAAGAATAATGATAGATACACCTTTCCTTAGCGGGGAAGTCGAAGCAGTCGTTGGTTGTTTTCCAGGCGCCCAGCTCATCATTGGGAATGTATCACGGGTAGTTTCCCCTTCCGATGAGAACGTGCAAGCATGGTCGCAATCAAAAGGTATTGACTCTTGCGCCGCGGTCGAAACACGTCGACGGGTAGCTGATAAAGATAAGATTAGACCTTTGGCGACGCCAGCGGTCAACCTAGATATCACGCCAGAGCGCTTGGCGAGATTACAAAGGGAGGATCCATCATTAAACCCATGTTTTGGGGAGGCGCGAACCGAGAAGACGAGGAAATATAAGAACGGCTCGTCTTCTTTTGTTGTTCAGGCGGGCATTCTGTTCCGTATGTACGTCACAGTGGCTTCTGTTCAAAAGCAGGTCGTCGTGCCACGGTCGTTGATTGCTACAGTATTGCGTCTGGCCCATGATGTTCCATTAGCGGGTCATATGGGAAGTGCTAGAACCAGGGAGAGAGTTCTGAAAGCTTTTTATTGGCCATCGATACATAGAGATGTACGGCTGTATTGTAAGACGTGCAGTGCGTGCCAAAAGACGACGCATAAGGGTCGTACACCCCAGGCTCCTCTTCAAAACATCCCCACGGTTTCGGAACCGTTTAAAAAGGTTTCGACAGACCTTGTTGATTTAAGAGAAAGATTATCTTCAGCGCGCACTGTGGCAGAAGAAGCGTCTAGTATCGCTTCAGCAAGAGCAAAGAACTATAAAGATAGAGGGTCCAAACTGAGAATTTTTAAGCCAGGAGACAAGGTCCTATTGTTGGTACCTACGGACCATAATAAGTTATTGATGACATGGAAAGGTCCTTATGTTATTGAGCGAATTGTTTCGAAGGTAGATTACGCTATCCACATTGATGGATCAGTAAAGGTTTTCCACGTTGATATGCTGCAGAGGTTTCATGAGAGACCAGAGTATCTGTATTCTCATACTGGTATTAAAGGACATACCTAATGTCGTGTCATTCTTTGACGATATAGCATGCCATACGTCGACATGGTCTGATCATATTCAGACACTAACAGTAACTTTTCAACGATTACGCCAGTTTGGGTTAACTGCTAAACCCGCAAAGATGGATTTGGCATGTCCAGAGATAATATTCTTAGGACATATTGTGGGTAGAGGTGTTCAGAGACCTGAAGTAACAAAAATTGACAAGTTGGTAGGGTTGCAAATCCCTAAAACAAAGAAACAAGTCAGAAGCTTAGTGGGAATTTTAAATTATTACAGAAAGTTCATTCCAAATTTTTCCTCCTTGTCATCTTCTCTTACTGACCTTACTAAGAAGGGACAACCCGATAAGGTCCAGTGGACGTCTGAATGTCAGACATCATTTGATAATTTGGTGACAGCGTTATCATCGTCACCCATTCTGATATTACCCGATTTTCGATCTAATTTTATCCTCAGAACGGATGCGTCGAACTCTGGTGTCGGCGCTTGTCTTCTACAGGAGAAGAACGAATGTCTCCATCCTGTATGTTATGTCAGTAGGAAGTTATTGCAGAGAGAAAGAAAGTATTCTGTGATAGAGCGTGAGTGTCTTCCCATTGTGTGGTCCGTCCAGAAATTAGGACGTTATCTCATGGGACGAGAATTTTGTATCCAGACAGACCACAAGCCACTGACATTTTTGTCGAAGAATCGTTCGTCCAGCCCACGCTTGTCTAGATGGGCATTGGCTTTGCAGCCGTATACCTTCGTTATTCAACCAATTCCAGGAACCAGCAATCATATCGCCGACTACCTTAGTCGAGCCTAGGGGAAGATTTCAGGAGCTTATACATCGGAGGACAGGAACATTGACAGGATCTGTGTGAATGAGTCGACTTTAAAATAGTGACATTATAAATATGATATGAAGAATGGTTGATAGGTTGAATGGTTTTTGATTCTGTATTAGGTATTGTGTTTAGTTAGCTATTGATGATGTGATACATATATGCATATTGCAGGGCATATTGATCCCCATATTTTCCCCTGACTTCGGTATTTTATATACTAGGGGAACTGCTAGGTCATTTTTTTTTAGTGTACGTATTGCTCACGCTCACTCGTTGACAGTCATCTTGATGCGATTTGAAATTAATTGCGTTAATTTTTTTGGGGTGGGGGATGATGTCACGAGTGGAGTGAGTGCAATTAAGGGGATTGCTACAGAGCGGGTGTAGAGTAAGAAGGGCTCACAGTAGACAAGTAAGTTGAGCGTGCTGTTGTGAGTAGTGGGAGGGTCTGAATGAGGCGAAAGCGCTGTATTACTATCACTGCAAGTTAGAAGGTCCTACGGAACGGACCTGTGAATAAGAGCCCATCGGGCAGACATAAGGGGAGCAGTCGAGAAGACTAGTGAGAGAGTCTTTCCAGTGATGACTGGTATGTAGAACGTTGATTGATTATTATGATTGATGTATTATATTATATTCGTCTATTACCATGATGTAAATAAGTATATGTGAGGAATGTGGAAGTCCTTGATATTGGATATAGCAATGTGCGCCATGAGCGATAGATGAAAGTGAGTTCATGGATTTGTAGCGCGAGTGAGTAGTGTGTACTCCGATGGAGGTGTGTTACCGTAAGATGTGTGGTGAGTGAAAGGTGAACTAGTGTGTGTACGCTTCATGGATTGTAAGGAGAGGTGGAGTGAATAGAAATGGTAGGGTATTATACCAATGTAATGTTATTCTTGTAGGTGTCGAGGACGGGCCGCAGAGCCACCTCGATGAGCACAGGGGATAGGCCAGCATAGGGCCGGAGGCCACACATAGGCCAGAAGTGAGGCTGTCAGTGCAGGACAGTAGAGGCACATAAAGTCGTGGCAGTCAGGCCACGGACAGGGACGTAGATATGAGCGTGAATGTGATAATGCACTATTGCCGTGTTGAGGGGAGAATGTACTATTGAAATGAAAGTGTCTATTGAAATGATAATGTGTTATTGCCCTGCTGAGGTGCTAGGGGAATGCTAAGGTGTATGACAATAGGAAGGTGATATTGAGAGACTGCGGTGCCAGTAAATTATTAATGTGCTATTAAGACCCTGAGGGGAGAGGCTGAGGCCGAAGGGCCTTTAGGAGTAACTACCGGATTGTGGATCCGAGGGAGAGTGTGTGTGAGAATAAGGCCGTTGTACGGCAGTTGATTTCAATAATATAATGTATGTAATTGCGCTATTATCGGTATAATTATGTTTAATAAATGTGTGAGTCTGATGGATTGTTCTGTTAAGTGTTAACTTGTTTGTTCGTGATTGTTGTCCTGTCATAACTTATTACATCTCCCAGTCTGGGATTTGTGACATACGCCACGAGTATAGAGGGGGTAAACTTAGTAGGGGAGAAGGGGAGTTTAAAGTTGGTGTCGAGCATGAAAGATTACTATCACGAGGAAGGTCGGTGGCCTTGTGCGCCACGAGTCTAGGGGGGTGAGCTTAGCAGGGGAAAACACGGTTTTTAACATTGTTGACGAGCGTGGATAGATACACACGACTCGCTTTAAACTAGTCGCGTGTGCAAAAACCTCGGGAGTATAAGTAGAGGAAGACGGAGAGAGAAGTGGTCCGGGCGACAGGTGGAAGGTCGTGCCATGGGGACCAGGGGTGTTATGTATGTGAGGAATCTATGAAGGTTCCGAAGTTATTCATTCCTAAAGGAAGACGCAGAATTTATCGGTCCGGGCGACAAGTGGAAGGTCGTGCCAGTGGGGACCAGAAGTGTTAGGTGTGTGAGGGATCCATGAGGTTCGCATGTATTTTCCAATAAGAAGAATTTAATCGGTCCGGGCGACAAGTGGAAGGTCGTGCCATGGGGACCAGAAGTTGAGGAGTTCTGATGATAGGATGGGAACCCATCAGAAGCTCGTGATTTGCGATGGCGGGTGTGAACCGTCGATGTGCTGTGTGTGTTTGCAGAAGAAGAGTCTTTGAGGACGGGATGATAACCCCTCAAGGAGCTAGTAATCTACGATGGCGGGTGTGAACTGTGTGTTCTTATTTATGTGAAGCCAGGGGCGTCTGTTTCCCCTTTTATCGTCGAAGTTAGAGATCTAGAAAGGATCGTGTGAACTCTGGAGACGTAAAACTGCATCAACGAGGAGGGCAGCTGTTGACAGAGACTATTAAGTATACGTAGTTAAGTTTATAGACAGAGGGATTAGATCTAGATGTGAAACGGGGAATAGATAATAGCCATGATCCCCAAGAGTAAATTTGAAGTATCTCTGTTTTTGTGATTATGTATGTGATTATCATGAGTTGAATGTTTTGACATAAGTTTTGTCATGCATTTATAATTAAATATCGTTTAATTTAAATTTCACTCCATGTGTCCGTTGATCGCTGGTCTGCTTGCTTGGCTTGTTAGCTGGGTTTGAAAGGTAAATAAGTTAGGTACTCATCACACACGTGGTCGTGACCATCTTCACGCACGTGATCGTGACAAGAGAGAGTGAGAGAAAGAAAGAGAGAGTGAGAGAGGTGCAAATCGAGAGAACAAGACTTTCTGTAAAGCGCCTAGAGCAAACTCGTTTGGATTAGGCGCTATATAAATGATCTTCATTATTGTTATTATTATTATTATAATATTGCATCATACTGCCGTACTACAAAAGAAGACCGCATGTGCCTATCTATACCACCTTTTATAGAATGAAATAATAATTATGCTCTATCTTTCTATTTGGGTTATAATATTTTACCATTAATAGTTTCTTTCGGTCAGCACCTATAGGACACTGACCACTGAATGAATCTAACTGAAAGACAAATGATGTTTTGCGTCTAGGGACTATTAATTATTATTTTGTTTTTGTTTTGCACACTCTGTCTTTTCCCATAAAACGACAAAATGTAACGATGATGATGATGATGATGATGATGGAAAGAGTTCCGTGTGTCTCGACCCCTTTATAGTCTTAGGGATGGGATATGGACAGAGGTTAAGCATAGGTTTAGGGTTAAGGATAGATAATTATAGAGCTCGGAATTTTAAAAAAAAAATGTCACTTTAATCAAGTTGATTTGGTAGTCAGGAATTACGGTGGGAAGAGCTCCTTACGTCCCGACCACCCAATCAAGATACCCTAAACCTATTCTTGCACCTTAACGTTAACTTTAAATCTAATCTTATCCCTAACTGTAGTCCTTACCCTTTCAACCAGAAAACGAGGGTTTAGGTTAAGAGATAAGGAAAGGGTAAAGGCGTGTCTTCATGTGTATGGAAATGGCAACGGAAACATCAAAGTAGTGAAATAGAGGGAATGCTTTCATGTGTACAAAAACGATATTTCCGTACGCATGGACACACTCTTATCGCAGCTTTAGGGATAGATGTTGGATATCTTGAATCTGTGGTCAGAACGCACTGTTTATCGCACGGTTATCTTTCCATAATAATTGCAGTTCACCGACCTGGATTCCCGCACGTAAGAGGTATGTGTCCATCATGGTTATCACTTTCTCCAACTTGCCCTCTTGTTCCAGTTTCATCACGAGTTCTTCCATTTCGTTGATTGCTGTGGTTTTAGTTCTCAAACACTTCACGGCTTCCTGCAACAATAAAACGGTCCAGTGTTTCATTGGATTGGTGTTGTTTTATCAGTGGATAGGCTTGTTGATGGATAGAGAGAAGATGGATGGATGGATGGACGAATATGTGAATGGTTAGATAGATGGATGGGTGGGTGGATGGGTGGATAGATAGATGGATGAATGATTATTTGAATTGATGAGTGGGTGGATGGATTTGAATGGTTAGATAGATGGACGGATGAATTTTTGAATGAATAGACAGGTGGATGGGTGGTTGGGTGGATGAATGGATGGATACATATATGGATGAAGATGGATGGACAGACAGGTGGCTGGACCGACGGATGGGTGGTTGAATGGGTGAGTAGGTGGGTGGATGGATCGATGGATAAATGGTTGGATCAATGGATGGACGGAATGATGAATGGGTGTGTGGGTGGCTGGTTGGATGGATGGATTGATTAACATATCAATGGATGAATCAGTGGGTGGGTAGGTCAGGTGGATGACTGTATGGCCAGATGAATGGATCAGCGAATAAATGAATATAATCTAGACATGACCGTATTATGTTAGTTGGGTGGAGAGGCAAATTACAATGTACCTCATATTCTGAAAGTTTCGACATGTCTGTCACAATTGAAGAGGTCTCTATTCTCTTTTGCACTGTTTTGTGTTTCACACCACCAGAATTCCAACTGAAAGAAGAAAATGAATTAGTGGAATTATTTCAGACAAGAATCTCAGGCGCAGACTTTTTTCATATCAGGACAGAATAGCTTGTCAGTTCCACGGCGCTCTACATGATGATAGATTAGAGCGGGAAATAAGTGAATTCTCTGTGCATCCCGTGGTGCCCCGAGGAGAGACAAAAGGAGGGAAAGGAAAGGCATTTGAGGCAAATTAAGGTATGAGGGACACGGTGGTCTAGACGCAAGGCGCTCGCCTCTCATACCGAAGGTAGCTGGTTCGAATCCCGGTTGGTGCAGGCATGTTGGAATTTTGGCATATTTCCCATGTATTTCCTGTCCCTGGTTCTATGGTAGGTAGGATCGAGCACCTATCCTTCTCGGTTAAGGACGGAAAATTCGGAGGGCCAGTGTGTAGGTTAAAGGTACCTCGGCAATTGGAAATCGAAAAGAGCAGGCCGAGCAGGCCGATACCCCAGCAAATTTCAAGAAAAAGAAATCCCTACCATATCAAGACATATAAAAACTAGAACAGTGAGGTGTACATGCCAAGGGCAGCGAGCCTCCTAAAATAAAGGCCTCATGACAATTTAAGGCATGAAGCCAAGTCATAATTTTTATTGTGCTATTTTCTTTCTGTCCACGAAGAGAAATGGTAGGACGCACAAAATGCTTGAAAATGCCCCGTCGTTTATTGTAGCGATGCTCATTTAGTGTTTCTACAACCACAACTTGATCAATACAGGCGAGAAGACCGTTTGAGAAGTTTCACTACGCCAGTTTTATAACACAAAAAGTCAGAGCTCACGGTGTAAGCGTTTCTTGACCTTACACGTTCACAGTTGACAGACACAACACAACAAAGGCGTATGGCTCATATACATGAACATACAGGAAGTGACGACACAACACAGTTCACAACAAAACAAGAGAAATCTCGGTCCCAGACCAGTGTTCACTGTTCATGTCACGGTCACAACAGGAGGGCGCCACACTCAAAAGGGTAAAGCGCAAGCCCGTGTAATTTCTTGACCCAAATAATTATCCCTAAAAAGCTCGGGTCTCTTGCTTTTCAGAAAGACTTTTCTTTTCCTCGACATTTATCTTGGAAGTGGGAATGGCTCAACTTTGGAGCCAAACTCCACATTTCTCACGCTTCTTAAGGACAATATCAAGATCTGTCAAAAACGATGTCACCCGAGCAACCGACCCACCCTCGCGTTTTTTCTTCTTCATGATATGGTAAAATGACATATTTTTACACGATCAAAAAACGCTGTGCTGCCTCTTGTAGAGAGGGTGTGAACAACGGCTGAACCATTAGCAATCCGGCAAGTAATATTTGGCGTTCCTTAGCTTGGCGGAATTTGTTCTAGTAGAAATATCAAAGCAGATTGGATTTGTTATCACATTTCAGCATGCCAAGGAAGGCGTGTTCTCTTGATGTTCGTCATTAAAATAAAAACTAAATCAAGTCCACACCCCAACTCTGGCATGCAGTGTACTGATGAAAAAAAATTGCCACAGTTTTGATTTTGCCTTTTGAAGCTCTGCTTCAGCTCTAGCATTGCATTGCGTTCCCTTTGATCCCCAAGAACTGAGGTCATTGTGTTTTAGTAGTACGCTGTCCGTGATTTTATTATCTCTTCAACATACTGATTGCAATGCTGTCTCCTTTCTCATTCAGCTTTCTTACACTTTTGATGATATGGCATTGTGCTATAATGTTAGTAGAAATGTTAATGAGGTCTTGTTTTGCTATTTCGGAAAAAGGATTTCTGAATTCTTCAAGCCTATCCAGGGGTACCGACTGAAACTTTTGCTTTGTTTTTACGGTGTTCTTCGCTCTTCTATGAAATAATTATAACTGGATGATTTTGTGCTGCGCTTTTGTGGTGTCTTCTCCAACAAGAAATCGCTTCTTGTAATTTCGATGCCATGCTGAAAACACATATATGGATGCCAAAATATCAATCGTTCTAGTTGACCTGGAGGGAAAAACGTCAATACTTACTTGAGTGGTATCGAAATATTCGTGTCATGACATGTCAAGCATTAAATGTTACCCCATTGAAAGTGTATAAAACTAACATTACACCGGCTATTTACCAATGTCAAACTACGTCATAAAGCAAAAGCCAATCCCATTCATCACTGGATGTCGAGCCAAGTGGCACTATCGTAGGCAATTTTATAAGGGTAGTTTTCCATCTTGTGCTAAAGAACTTTTCTATAATTTTAACCGTAGGCAGTTAAATTTCATTCCAATAAAGTAATACGACATTGCAACATGTTCATCCTGCTTTTCTTGACGGAAAATTTATCAAGAATCAAGTCCAAGATGCAGAATGAAGCCCAATGGTACTATTTATAGTCTAAAGACTGAAGTCAAGACCTGAGGCGTGTTCAGTTGCGAAGGCAGCCTTCTGAGATTTTGCGCGGCGCCTGCACTGAACATTATGCCTGGCAGGCATTATACTGGACGTACTGTCTTGCGTCTACTTCGCCTTCCAATATGGAGTCAAGATGTGACAGACATATCGCGAGGCAATTTGATTCATGCAACTACAGAAACGTTAGAAAAAACATGGTATTATCAAGTCAGTATTCTAGAGAAGATTGGTGGCTCTGCAAAGGTTTTCAAGAAGGTTAATGGTGAAAAGAGTTGTGTTGTATTGAATCCTAGGGCGCAGCCATACTGGAACACGGCGTAATTTTGAATCATATGGGGGACCAAATATTGGCAAACTGCGTCCATTTTGATTTCTATCGTGGTCGCCATATTGGAAAACTGTGGCGGGCACTTCGTAATGCTGTCCCCTTCCTCCAGCAAGCAGCCTTCACGGCTGCCTTTGCTGGCGGTTCGCACTGAACGGTGCGCATGCTAGGCACCTCAAGGCGCCCGGACAACTGAACACGCCTCTGAAAAGTGCTGGCTAGGTGAGGTCGCTGGTTGTCTTTTGTCATTATTTCACAGCGTTCCATTTCTTAATCTCTTCAAAAAGTCTGGCAATGGAAGTGGGTGAAGCTTTGGAAGAACTTTTTGAATCATTGTTGTGCGATGTAACAGTGTTAAAACGGAGGAGGAGGGGGTGGGGTGGGGTGGAGTGGCGATGGTGTAGGCTACTATTACATTTAAACAAAATTAAATAGTATATTGATAAAGACCCATTCCTCCTACTAATGTAACCTTGCAGTTCTGCAAGGCCGCCTAATATTGTAGATATCCAAACGTGAATGCTTTAGAGCAATAGATTAAACAAACTAATAAGGGCCAAAAAGAAACATATGTTCCTACAATGCCGAGCATTAAAAACAAACAATAAAAAAAACTACAACGAACACTGGAAATGGACAGAAGCATGGCGTTCTGAAGCTATTTCGCTGAGGTGCGTTTATTGTTCCACCAACACACAATGTGTCCCCTCGTACTTGTAAATAAAGTCCAATCCCGAACTCGCATGACCAGGCCGTCAGTATGCGGAGGCGCAGTCCGGATTATCCTGATTGTCTAATGCAGGGGTCCACAAGTTCCTTGCCTCTGATGTACCGATCGCTCATTAATGAGTGGACGATTGGGCCAGGTAAATGCCAAAATAATGATAGAAGAAAGGGGGAATTACCTTAAATACAAGCGAATGTTTGTTTGTGTGTTCACGAAAAATAGGGCTCTGATTTGCCTGAAATTTTACAGATGCCTTCTTTTTGACCTGCAGAAGTTTCTTTTATAGATCTGGAGACTAGACAATGCCAGGAAGTGTTTTTTTTTAATATTTTGTTTTTGTTTTTCTTGGTGTCGCTGATTTTTGCCTCCTTTTGTCCTATGCACGAACGCTTGAGCCCGTGGTGGCATCACTTCCTCCCTACCTTCATTATTACACCGAATTTAACCAACTGAAGATGTTGAGCGAGTTGAATATTACAAGTATTTGGGTATATAATATCCACCACAATCTAGATTGGCATACACATATTTCAAATGTCCATTCAAGAGCCAGCCAGAGAATGTAAGTTTTACGAAAATTAAGATCTTCTAATGTTGATAAAACACTGCTTTCACTGTTCTACAAAGCGGCCACCAAAAGCATAATAACTTATTGTATAACAGCATGGGGAGGCAATACAAGAGAACGTGACAAGCATAAACATAACAGCACAATCATCAAGCAAATAAAGACACGGCATTTTTCACTTTTAACCATCTATACTCAAATGCATGTGTGAAAAAATTCATGTCCATCTTAAATGACAGCCAGCATCCGGTTTCATCAAATTTCTAGATCATCCAAGAGCAACAGAATAATACACATGAAAACAAACAGGGAAAGATACAGAAGATCGTTTTTGCATTCCGCAATTCGCCTCAGCAAGTCATTTTAACTAGATGTGTGCCATATTTCACTAAGATTCCTTACCATGTCACTTCATGTATGCCTGTTATTGACTTACTGAGTTTGTTTATACAATGATACGTAAGATAACCTCTGTGAAAGAATGTCCCTTATGGGATAATAAAGTGATTCTTATCTTATTTTATCTTATCTTATCTTAATTTTGTCCGATCATGGCGGGCCGCACATTATTTTGAAAACCAAAGAGGGGCTGGGGCAACAAAAGGTTGGGAAACTCTGATCAAGCTTCTACATTTTTTTTTTTTTTTTTGCGCGACAGTAGTAACATGCCAAATCAGTCCGCACAACATTTCCTACGAACACTCACAAGAGGCCTCCACACGGAACCTACCTACCGGGCATTTTCAGACAAAATTATCTATCGTCAATTGACGATTAGTGTTTGGGTGGATCTACATTAATTTTGCAGGCATCTGAAGGATTAATTCTGGTGTAGGCCTATTACACGAGTTCAGCTCAACACATACTATTACTAGGCCACGATCACTCATAAAACACAGGATCAGGTAGATCTTGACTGACAGTCTCTGGCATAGAGCGTAACCTCGTGAGCCGGTGACCTTTCCCTGGGCTTTCATTCGCGAAGTTGAGTTCAGCGAAAGTGGGAAAGCTCACTGGGTCACGAGATGACGCACTATGTCGGTATTGCTGGGCGATACTGCAAAATTTTAGTAATCGGGGTTACTGACTGCTTTTGTGAAACGTAATCAAATTGTCGATTACTTAACAGACTACTTATTTGTTTCTAATAAAATTGTTCAAATCATGTTTCGAAATATGTTATACGTGTATTTTGAGGGATGGAATGTCGAAGGGAGTACTGTAGGTAAAGGCAGACCTGTCAACCTTCCCGAATTTTTCGGGAAACTCCTGATTTCGACCTACTCTCCCGAAATCCCAAAATTGCGCAATTCTTCCCGAAATCGGGATCCGTAGAATGAAAGTGCGAAAAAGCTTGAAAACGAACGGCAACGAAGGGAAATAAAAAGAAAATAATGCGAACCTTTGATTTTGACGAAGCACAAACCGGATGTTTTTCACTAGCGGAAGTTCACGCTGATCTCAGCCGGCCTTCGTTTGAAAATACTGTACTTAGCCCGATCGCATGCGGGCCGATGTAACATAATCGGCTGCACGTGAAAATGCGATCTGACGTACTTTTTGACGATTCAATACGCGTCATGGTACTCTTCTGTGCCGAAAATAGACATCTTCCGTTTCTTGTCAAAATATGGCCATTTGTTTACGTTTCGCTGGTGTTAACATTGCATGGAAATCGCAAAGCATGGGCCGTGAAAACGTACGAAAAATGGTTTCGCCATCGGGCCCATCGGGGATGAATGGTCAAAGACTTATTTTACTTCAAAATCCAGAGAATAAGGGGGAAGATGATGATTTTGAACATTATTCGTCATGCAGCAGTACTAGATCTAGTCTAGAAGTTGTAGTGGGAATGAAGATTAAACGTCAAAGAAATGAAACTGAAACCGGGACAGCCTGTGGAATGAAATTGCCGAACTGTGACAAACCATGAGAACTGTCTTCTCTTCTTCTCAGTTAAGAACTTCCGGTTGTAGTTCAGTAGTTTTTTTGGTGTTTTTTTTCTCTTCATGTTCTGCTCTTTTCTTTGTACATGTATATTGTTTTAGTGTAAATCCAGTACGAGTGTGATAAGACAGGAGGGTGGGGGAGATGAGGGATATTACAAGGTATTTATTATCATACACGTAGGCCTATACGTTAAAAAAAAAAACTGGCTAAAAGTTTATAAGCCTAGGCTCATACGGTTTCAACGGTTTTTGGATGCACTTTTTTGTGGCTATTTCAGTTCAGTTTTTTCAACTTGATTCCTTTTGTTTTAAATGTGATCTTGAAGCATGAACATACCAACAAGTCAGTTTTTAGTTAAGGTCACTTGAGTGTGGGGTGGGTGTGTAACGGATGTAAAGATGCATAGAAGCAGGGTTGCCAGAGTGGCCTCCTGGAGGCCACATTTTGAAAAAGTGGCCTCCTGACAAAGTCGGTGGCCTCGAAATATCTCAGTGGCCTCCGAGGCCTCCAGTGGCCTCCTGTCAGGCCTCTTGTGGCCTCCAGTTTAAATAAAGGAGGCCTCCAAACCGGATCGGTGGATTTTTTTTTGTTGCTAGGCCTAGATTTAACATTAGACCTAGATCTAGATATAGCTGACTCGTGTGTAAAATACGCTCTTATTAATAGTTTAGTTAGGTCTCACAATCTGACAATAAAGAAAACTGGCAAACACCATTTCGCTTAGCCAATCCAATCCAATATTTGGCGCGCCGGAAGTAAACATAGACCTAAAGTAAATTGCCGCCTTAGGCCTAAGTCTAGCCTCAGACTAAAAATAGCCTAGCTAGCCGTAGGCCTAATCAGTGATCAGCGTGTTGGCCAGAGGATTAAATTTCATCAATCACCCACCATGGCCAAAACTTCCAAGGCCAAGGGTCGAAAATACCGCAAGGAGTGGGAGCTAACTTATCCCTGGTGTAGAAAACACAGTGACGGAAGTGAAAACGCGTATTGTAAGCTTTGCCATGTTACAATGCAGCCTAAAGTTGCTAGTTTGTCGAAAAATGTCTTATTATTTCTTTAAAAAAAAAATTAAATGAGAAAAAAAAATTGGCCCAACCACAACATTGAATTTTTTCTTTAACAAAATCGAGGAGTTTTTAGGGTAAGGGGAGTGCTTTTAATGAAGTGGCCTCCAACTCGGTTATTTGGCCTCCAAATGCGATATAAATGGCCTCTACGGCCACTTGGCATCTGGCAACCCTGCATAGAAGTACAGAAGGACCTACACCTATGCTTCATTGACTATTCAAAAGCTTTCGATAAAGTTAAACATGAAGAATTGTTTGAAGTTCTGGAAGAATTAGACATAGATGGAAAGGAGTTAAGAATTATTAGAAATCTCTACTGGGCCCAGATTGCTGCGGTGCGAATTGAGGGAGAATACGGTGAATACAACCCTCAAAAGAGGAGTCAGGCAAGGATGCGTCATGTCACCGGATCTCTTCAACATATACAGTGAAACTATCCCTAGAAATACAGAAGAAAGTCCAGGTCGTAAAGTAAATGGAGAAAATATTAATAATATTAGATATGCTGATGTCACTGTCTTCATGGTAGGTTCAGAGAGAGACCTTCAACTGCTTCTGGATACTTCGGTGACTGAAAGTGAAAGTAAGGGGTTATCATTAAACATCAAGAAAACAGAATGCATGACAATGGCAAATGCATGGCAAAAAGGCGGTAAACCCTATCTGTAATCTCGTAAGTAAAGGTGACAAGATTAAACAAGTTCAAAAGTTTAAATATTTAGGATATACAGTTACATCCAATGGCAAAATGCACAACAGAAATAAAAAGGAGAATAGTGATGGCTGAAGATAGCTTTAATAAAATGAGCTCAATCCTAAAGAACAGAAACATCTCAATGTTAACAAAAATGGAGGTCTGGGTGAGCTATGTGTGGTCAACCCTCCTGTAGGGATGTGAATGCTGGACATTAACTAAGCACATGGAAAACAAGCTAGATGCAACGGAAATGTGGTTTTTTAAGGAGACTCCTAAATATTTCATGGAAGGAAGGGAAATCGAATGAAATGGTGATGAAAGACGCCAACACGGAGCGATCACTAATAAAAACAATTAATAGGAGAAGACAATTGCAGTTCATGGGACACCTGAATCGACACAAAGGTCTTGAACACCTTGCCCTAACTGGAAAAATAGAGGGCAAAAAAAGCAGAGGTAGACAAAAGTAACATATTTATCTAGAGAGTTTGAACCATAGGTATACTACATGACCTAGACAGACTGGTACGCTGTGGCTGAATGAGGCCGTTATGCGATCCCGCCGCCATTGACTTTGCAACATTACATCACTCGCGGTGCAACGGGGGACCGATGAATGAGAATAGAAGTATAATATACAGAAAGTTCAGTCTTTGCGTACTCTAGACTTGGATACGGGTGGTAAAACCCATGGAAAAAAACATTTCTGGACAGCATATTATAACCCACTGCCGAACTTCATTTGTCTTTACATAATTATATATTGATTTGTCAACATAATAGGTAGATCTAGCTACTAAGCTAGTAAAAGAGCTTAAAGTTAACAGTCTCCGACAGTGAATCATTCACGTTTGGACCATTTTCCTTTTGCTAATTTCGGAATGCCAGTACTATGGAACTGAGATGTATTTAAGAATTGATAATAATAATAATTTTTTGAAGGGAGGGGAGGGTTGGGTGGGGGTATCCATGTGATTCAATACATGGTGACCTGGTGAAAGTTATGAGGACTTCATTTAAGGCAAGTATGTTTAGTGCAAAATGCCTGATCACATTTATATAAATTTATTGGAAGGCTCTTTCCAATTTAAATGCCCTCATAATGCATAAAGTTATCACTACTTTAACATACAAAGTATTAGTTTTTGGTAAGCTCTTGAAGTTAGCTTTTCAATTAAATTCAACCCATGTCATATTTCTATTAAATATCAGTATCTCTGTAAACTTAGCCTATGACATTGGCCTGAGCCTAAGAGCCCGAAAGTTACGAGGCTTTCACAATGACAAAGTGACGTGTATTTTGTGAGTGGCACAATGTGGTACGTGGATTATTACAGAAAATGACTTTAGTCGAGCTCCTCGGCCTGAACGGTTTAAAATATCAAAGTTAAAACTGAAAAAAAAAAATCACTTTTGCTAAACATTCAAAATTCTTATCTTGGTCCACAGTGGTTATCAAAGAATTCGACACGTTATGTGATCCTTTCTGCAACATTAATCTTTCGAAGTTACAGAACACATGTTCCACCAGGTTACACTGTTGTTCACATCATAAATCAAGTCCATAACTGTGGCACCTAATCAAACATCGCCACAAATAAATAACATAACCTCTGAAATCACTAAATCCTTGACTGTAATGTTTAAAAAACTGGTTCACTTCAGAGTAAAATGCATTTAAGATGTCAGTGTTAGGGGCTTCGGTCAAGTCTGGACGTAATTAATTGGTTCCACTTCGGGAAAAAAACAGCAGGGTTCAGAAAAACGCTTACAGAGAAAAAAGTATTGATAGTAAAATAAAATGTTAGACATCAAATAAAATTGAAAGAAAATTGAATGTAGAATACAATATAAATCGGTGGCACGTACAAGCGCGTTTTTCACAGGAGCCGATAAATAGGGGATAAGCCCCGAAAGAGTTAAACAACTTGTATGCATATAGGCCCATTGCGGATATTGGCCATTTTAGTTGTCAGGACCGACGCTTAACCATGGTGATGGTAGCATTGATTTTGATTTGTTAGCTGATTTGCACTGCGAGCACTTCAGGCGTCGCGAACCAATCGGTGGCGAGCTAAAAAAAAAAGTTCACTACAGTAAACCATGACTCGTGCGTTCACGCACATGGGAGACGTTCGGTCAATTCTTTTACTTCCTTTCCTTTGTTTACACGCATGGTAGGGAATCTGACCAGCTTGGGTCCATCCTTTCCACCCATGACATAACAGTCAACGGCAATGCAACCAGCAGGCATTTTAACCGCTTAGACATATCTCGAAGTTACACTCGTCAGCTCATCCACCCGCCATTTTAGGTGTCGGAAGTACAAAACAAAAACACTCTGTGACGTCATTTGCAATGGGTCTATATCTATTATACCAAAAGTACCGGTATTCAAAGCCTGGTGAAAGATCACTTTCGTTTTTCAATCTCACGTACCGCTTTCCGCCAGTGTATTAAACACTCGGGGGAGTCACTTCCGCCTTACAAAGTCAATGCCGCGGAACACCCCCCCCCCCCCATGGTGGCCTCACTTAGCGCGAGAGAGAACCACTGCACCAGACTATCTAGGTCATGTACTATATCTATGGTTTGAACAGATGGGTGACCGGGAAAAACCAGGACAAACTGGGCTTTTTGAGAGCATTCGAGCGGAGCAATGAGTGGTGAACCATGATCGTCGATATCTGCTCCAGATCCGGCACTTGAAGAGAGAGAGATGATATGATTTGCATGGTATTCCACAGTTATTTCCATCCACACTGGCCGTGGCAAGGCGAAAGTGTCCGTGGCACTGACATCGCATTGGGACTAAAGCTGCTACTGTTCTCGACCGGAAAAGCGATAACGTAAGTATGCCAGATTACCGCAAGGGGCTGTTAGATTTGGGGCCAATAAAGCAAATACGCAAAACTAACGCACGGTTTATGATACCATTTTTCAACTTCTTGCACTAACACCGATTAACGTACGCTAGCAGGTTAATGTGCGGATTATGAATCACTGAATTGAGGATTTGAATCGGAACAACGGTTAACAAAACATGCTCCTGGGTCATGTGTAAAAGCGACCCAAGGAGAAAAGATCACGAGGACATGAATGGGGTGACTTTCAAGAGATGTCCACGGCCCAAAACACAACGAGAAAGATATCTGGAGTGGATAAGGCGATGCATGGCAATCGCCTGCATAGCCAGCTTCGTATCGGCAACATTGGTTACTACCATTTCATGTGCTCGAAGGCGTGTGTTTGTGTTGAGTGTCCGCAAAATATCAACAAGATTTGTGTTGCTTATCCATAGTTTAAGTTTGCAATATTATTAACTTATCTGACAGGGGTTAGATCTAGATCTATAGATCATCTGGTACTATGTGGTTGGTCTAAGTCTGAGATGATGCATGCTGTCAAGATATTTTACTTTAAAAGACACTGTTATCTGAATCTGGAAAAATGTATAGAATTTATACTTTAATACCAAGGTATATTTTATATCAAAGTGTAAATAACAAAGCTAAAGAAGAAAAAGAACTGAACTGTGCAGGAAGAGAACTTGTGTACATATAATTTGTTATCCACGTTCCCCTGTAATGAAACCCCAACACCACATCAAGACACTCAGGGTGTTAGCCATGTTTTTTTTTTTTTTCAGAGTGTTTTTATTAAACAGCAAAACAGTGGGCCGAATGTAAGGTCTTGTGAACAAGAATATGCTGAAGAGGCATTGTGTTAGTGAAGTCATTCTTGTGTTAGCAGAGTTTTGCTGTATCTTGATTATAACCAAACTAAACTGTAAACCTGTAAAAAGGACAGCTCACATTTAATCCAAACTCAAGAAAAGTAAGGGCGAAGGGCATAAAGTAATTTTCATTCACATCAGAATTCACAATAAAATATCCATATTGGATTATTACAGAGTAAGTACAGCTAAAACAACAACAGCAACGACATCTACACACTGATAAATGTTTTAGGGGCCTAATCCAGTTTTTGCTGGACAAGCTCTTTCTGTAGAAATTCTTACAAAAACAAAATGTTCTTCCTCCCGAAACTAACTTTGCTATTCGCCAACATTGAACGCAAGCAGATGCAGCTCGATATCCGCCCCCCCCCCCGCTCACCCCCCCCCCTTCTAAAAATAAACGCACGGAATTTCCGGGACATAGGCCTAATCGAGACTTTAATGCCAACTATCAATAAAGCATTTTCTTGACTGAGGATATAGAGTTCTGCATATCCCAAGAAGGCACTATGCCTGCTGATCCATAAAAGAATTAGTTCCTAACGTGGACCCACAGTGCGTCTTCTTCTCTCCAAAAATGGCTAGGATCTATGACTTGGTTTGAAAAACTTTTACATTTACAAAACTCTTTTGAGATCTATACAAAACAACTTTTGAGAATTCTACCTATGTAATAACATTTATAAGGAAATATTTAATTCTATTTGTGAAACCGAAATAGACGAACGTCTGAATGTCAGACATAAATAAAGTATCCAAATAGACCATGAAAGGCCTAAAGTGGCAGTTATCTTGCCGAAGTGCTGTAAAAACCACACTCTTCAAAACTTTTACTGACGTTTTAATTGCTGCTTGGTGGAATGCAATTGCCAGCTTATAATAAAGAATATTTTAACTGAATTTGCAGATTTCATGTATATTCGAAGAAAGCAGTAGATCTATTATTTTCTGACATGGACACACAGCGCAGCTTGTCTTTTCTGAGAGAGGCCAAGGTCTACCACCTGATTTTAACTCGATTTACATTTACAAAACTCTTTCCAGATCTATACAAAACAACTTTTGAGAATTTTACCAATGTAATAAAATGTATATCGAACTATTTAAGTCTAATTGTGAAATTTAGAATGATGAAGCTCTGAATACCAAATATAAATAAAGCACTTAAACCTAACTACATTGTGAAAGGTGCAAAGCGGCCGTTATCGTGCCGACACGCCGTAAAACCCTTACTCAAACTCAAACTGAAACGGTTGTAATGTTTTTTAAATTTATTTTTTTTAATACAAGCACAATAATCTCACCGATCAAAAGCTGTTGCAGAGCGGGTTTGGAAGTAATATCTGTACATGTTTGATTAAAAGGAAACTCGTTGTCTTAATTCTTTCGGGACGGTTCCCCGATTTATCGGTTCCCCGCGTTTGAACGTATCGCCGATTTATATTGTATTCTATATTCAATTCTCTTTTGTTTGATGTATTGTATAACTTTTTACTTTACTATCAATACGTTGTGTTTTTTTTTCTGTAAGCGTTTTTCTGAACCAAAGTTTTTTCCCAAAGTGGGAAAAAAAATTAACTACGTTCAGACTTGACCGAAGCCCCAAACACTGACGCCCTGAAAGAGTTAACCCCTTCAGTGCCCCATCGACGTACATGTACGTCACAGCAACTCCTAATATTTCCTGCACTGACGTTTAGGTACGTCACGGAAGTAACGAAAATGGCCTATCTCATGTACCTACATGACGTACGTAGGCGTTACAAACAAATAGCTTTGCAAAGGAGTCTGTTGTGAATCCAAGCGCCGAGAAGCTAAAACCAATAAATAGACATCCCAGTCAGGACCCCAAACTGAGTTCTAGGGTGATTTGTTAGTGCTAGGTCCTGTAATGGATGGTTGAACTCAGATTAGGTCCACACTGTTCAAAATGACTGACAACTTTACAGACGGGCCGCAACGAGTACTGGTCGTTCACATACATCTAGATCAAGAAAATCATCATTTGAAATTGGATTCCTATTCCATGATGATTCTAGTGATTCATTTCTATCAGATTCTGGTTCAGAAAATGCCCTATCACCTGATGAGACTGACTCAGAAGAGGATGAGCGTGATGAGGGTGATAGTGTTACTGCTAGGCCTAAGAAGAAAGCTTTAGAAGTCGAAAGAAGCTGTGGATCTAGATCTAGACTGCAGAGGTGACAATATCACAATGTATATACTTTTACTGGGTTCACTCATCCAATAAACATGCTACAATTAATTACTTGAAATACAAAAGACTTCATGTAGGTCCGAAACTCAGGACAGTCACTGCAGAAGGCTGGCCAAGAGATAGAAAGATTTATCTATTTATAGATTTATTTAACTGCCTAGTCATCAAGTGATCCATTCATTTACGTGCCTTATCTTTCAGATTATTCATTTAATTATGTACCAAATTATTTATGGCTTTATTATTTATTTATTTATTTGTTTATTTACTTATTATGTATTTACCTATCTATGTAGATGTCTATTTATTTATTTTTATTTACTTACATATTCATTCACCCACTCTGTTCAATATAAAGTTCACGGTGTCATGCATACGATGGTTACAGACCAAATCGCATTTCAATCTGAGCCCCCCCCCCCCCCAAAAAAATAAAAATAAATAATAAAAAAATTACTTGAAATACACTACCTAAATTTTGCAAAATTCCTTGCGTACATTGGAACCAGTATAGTAAAAAAAATTGGCACGTACTTAAGAACGAAAACCTGACGTATTCAAAGGGTTAAACAGTTTGAGCGATTTTCTAAATTAAAACCAAAACAAAGCAAATCATAAATTTGGTCCACGTTATGCTTGTTAACACCCACATAACAGTAATTTACGTAATAGATTTAGTAATATATTTCGAAGGCTATTTGGCATTTTGTTGTTTGTGACATTTTGCCGATTTTGAGGTTCTCTCACTCCTAATTTCATTATGTATAAGTGTCATTCCAATAGGATAAAACTTTTCGAGATTATGTGACCTGATGTTTTATGCGTTTTAGTCCTTTTGCCGACCAAACTCCAATCTTCGTTTTCTCGCACAGACAAAAAATGCACATACAACAATATGGAAAAATACCCGAAGATTTGGTCTCTGATACTCACAGCGCCCGTCTGGACTCTGTAGCGATTCTACTATTTTCTGTTATTGTTCACTTTACCGCCGACTGCCTGTGTTATCGTTAACCGCGCTTCATAGCAAGCTAGGCATCTCCCACCCTGGTAGCTTGACGCTGGTTCTGAGATAATGGATTTTCATGCTGCTACTCAACATTCGTTGGTGTCACCAGAGACCTGGTATAACGTTGTAACGGGCTCAAAGGGTTAAAGAGTTGTGTTCATTGTGTTAGAAAGTGTGTACTGCGTCTTCAAGATTACTTACAGTATTGCAGGAATTGTTGCACAGCAGCACAGTAAGTTGTGTGATTCAGTGGAGGGCGAGATAAACTTTGTACAGTGTTTTGAGACCTTAGTTCTTGTTTGTTCTATCTCCATTTTTTGAAAAAACTGGCGATCTTTTAGTATGTAGGAGAGGTATAACAAATGCACGCTTTGACACTAAAACAAGCCTTGTTTAAAATGCATTGTGCCACTCATCAAGCTGTTTCACAGTTCCGATTTATTCCAACTCCGTAACATAATACTTAAGCCGCTACGTTTAACGTTGAATTTCCCAGTAGGGCGAACAGTGTATTGTTAGAACAAACAAGAAGTTACGTCACTTTTTTTTTTTTTTTGCTTCATGTTTGCCTGAACAGCGGAGAAATGGAGAGCCAGAATGCCAGGTATTTTCTTAAATTTCACTCAATCAACAGTCATGTGACACGACCTGGCTGCATTTCACTTCTCATTCAAACATTGCGATTCATCTTGCCAAGTTGGAAGGGGTTCCCAGACCCGTATGCAGTTGGTAAGGGAACCAGGCCGGACGGGGCAATGTAGGCCACATTCCAAACTGCTCATAATTTTTGCTTTGATTTAATAATCAGTGGTGGACCTACCTTTTTTGGGACCCTGAAGCTTGAACGGTTATAGAGCCCCTTCGCAAACAGGCAAGAACAGGGCAACATCAATAAGTTACTCATTAAAAAAAGTTAATTCCGGAGGGGCCCTGAAGCTTAAGCTTCATCAGTTTCTTAGTAATAAAGCGACTGTTAATAAAGAGATAATCTATACTATATATATTTGTGGACTTGAGATTTTTCGTTGCAAAAGGCTTCTGAACCACTCAACACTCAGACTTCAAATTTTATATAGTGCATCAGAATGGATGTAAGGGTGCACAGTTTTTAATATAAGTCTCAAATCGGTGTTGTTGTTTTTTCTTGGAAATTTATTGTTTGGCCATGATTTAGATCTATTTCGAGTCATGGTTCGCCATTTTAAGGTTTCGTTATCACTTCCTGCGATGTGTTCGCTATCAAACACACTAACCAGTGCGCAAATCATGCTCTTCTAAGGGATGCGCAGTGTGTCAACTCACAAAGGCAGAGCAGTAAGACTTATTTAAAAACAAACAAACAAAAATAAAATAAACAAATAGGAACAGGCCAGATGAAGCAGGTCCATAATAACCACCCAGAACTGAAACCAATATTCAAACCGATTTATCCCAGGCAGGGCCAGGGACCTCAGCTAGTTAAGTATAATAATGAATTGGGAACAAAATCTGTTTCAGTTACCTAAAAGCACAGTTTAGCTGCCAAAATTCTTGCTGCAGAGCCCATGCGTGTGTCGGCTGTTCCGTCAACTGCACGCGCCTTCAGTTTCATGCGAAAAAAAAAAATATCCCCGCCCCTATTTTCTTTCCACTTGGTTCATGAAAGGAAAAATCACGCGTTCTTGGTGGGGAATTCTCAGTAGGTAATGGCCGGGTCGCGCTTTTACTATAAAAAATATCCCGATAGAGCAATGGTTCTTAATTTTTTTCAGACAGTTCCCCCTTCCCCTCCCCCCCCCCCCACCCCCCACGTCCGGCCCCGTGGGCTCCAAATTTTCGTTCATCGCCCACGCCACCCCCTTCTCAATCCCTCCTCAAGGCCAACACTGATAGATTTCACAAGAAGACAGAATACCTGCAAACTGTAATGTTCAGTTTCTTAAAGCCTTAGCAAAGAGAATAATATGCGTGCTGATTATTCACAATAAAACAGGAAGAATTCTTTATCCAATCCACTAAACAACAACAACAACAATAACAACAAAAACTGCCGTTTCTATTCATAAAATCCATTTACACATGCTGTTGTACACGTCAATGGTTGCCCCCTGTATTTGCCACCATATCGTCGTCCATTCCTGACTTTTTTCGCCCCCCCCCCCCCATCGCCCCATTTTATCCTTTCCGTCTCCCCCCCCCTCCCCCCCCCCCCCCGCGTCTTTCTTTTCTTCGTTTTCGCCCCCACCCCCCTGGAAATCAAAATCATCTCAGAGAGGAGAACCACTGCTTTTGAACATTGTGAATCTCTGAGATCTCCAGGATCTGCCCTACCCCCCCCCCACCCCCTTGCCCTTGCATTCCCCCACCGGGCCACTCCGAGAGTCGCGTCTTTGTGGGTATCCGTATACCCCGACACTTGGCACATAAACAGTAACGGGGATATCTGGTTTCGCAGAGAATTTGGGAGAGAGAGAGAGAGAGAGGGAGCTAAAGTAGTGCACAACAAAAATGCATGGAACAATGTAGACATGTGGTGCCGACCTCCATGCAGCGACTGACGGCGATAAAGAACAAATGTCTGGGCTTATCGTTTTTTCCACATCCCATCAAGCCCAGTGAGGCAATGTTTCCTTCAATCTTGTCCTTATCCCGGCCCCTAATTGTTGTAGGACTTCAAAGTGGTCAGTATGCCCGAAACTCTTTCCCAGCTTCAGTCACTCGAAGCTCACAGCCACATAATGTTGAATACCAGCCACCTTCAGGGATTGTTCGAAAGGATCAGCGATTCAGAGAGAGGAGTTCCTTTCTAAAGACGGTCAATCACCGAGCCGCACGTTAGTAGTAAAAAAAAATAACACCTATCTAAAGACGGTCAATCACCGAGCCGCACGTTAGTAGTAAAAAAAAATAACACCTATCTAAAGACGGTCAATCACCGAGCCGCACGTTAGTAGTAAAAAAACCCACCTGTCTAGTGGATTAATTCACCACCTGTGACAAGCCTCCCCCCCCCCCCGCGCTCAAGGACGCTTCTTTCGGCACCATTGTATTAACCGGATTCGGCATTCCTCTAGTTTTCCCCAGGACATACTGAAATGTGTTTAGGACTTCATTTTAGGTTTTTAATTTTCTTGTGGTAAGGATTAGTCGTTTTTTTTTTTTTTTAAAGAATTTTTTGCCCGGGCAGCTGCTTTGTAGGGCCTGCTCTTCACGATTTCCAACTGCCAATGTATCTTTAACGTACGCACACTGCCCTCTGAATTTTTCGTCCTTATCCTATCGAGAAGACTAGGTGGTCGATCCTACCTACCATAGGATCAGGGACAGGAAAATAATAATATGAGAAAAATCCCCAAATTCCAACATGCCTGCACCGACCGGGATTTGAACCCGGTACTTTTGGCATGAGAGGCGAGCACCTTGCCTCTAGACCACTGTTTACCCCATATATTATAACTGGCCAAATAAAGTGTTTTTATATTTATTTCGCAGGTTAGAGATGGAAATAGTTGCGAATTTGCCCGAGTATGAGGTAAGTGGAACAGTCTTTGTTCATAATGATATATCATTCATTCACTCATTCATCCATTCATACTTTCATTTATTCATTCGTTCCTTCGTTTACTCATTGATAGTTTGATAATTCGATTGACTGATTTGATTAATTAATCGACTGATTGATTGAATGATTCGTTGACTGTCGATTGATTCCTTGATTGATTCGTTGATTGATTGGTTGATTGATTGATTAGTTGGTTGCTTTCTTGCCGCTTGCTAGCTTGATTGATGGATTGATTGACTGATTGGTTGGTCTACTCTTTCGGTTATAATTCTTCCATAAAACCGCTAGTTTGTCCGCCTTTTTGGCGTCCATCATTGACAGTTTTCAAATGTTTTTCATCCTTTCTGAAACGCGTTCACCGCGATGGTCACAAATTAATTGAACTACTTAGTTTTGATTAAGATATTAAGATCATTGATATGTGGAGGAGCTCTGTTTAAGACACACAGAAAACGAAACTTCAATTTTCAAGCACGCCACTCTAAAAGCATTCGCCCGACACCCCCCCCCCCCACCCCCACCCCCGCCAACCCCCAAGCCGGCTACTTAGTCCTCTAGATCAGTGTTTCTCGAGATGGGGCGCATCAGGGTGGGGAGTCACAATAGTTTGATGGAGCCTGGGACTTAAGAATGGGGGGGGGGGGGGGGGGGGTCAGGGATTTTTCATAGAAGGAGTTCCCTGACGGGCTGCCTTGGTCTTGGCCTCTTCCTGGTATCCTGTCCTTTCTCTTTTTTGGCCCTCCACAGGGCTACAAGACGGGTTGCCTTATTCCTCTTCATGTTCAGGCTGATACATACATACTGAATTTCATTACAGAAATTAATATTTAAAAAAATCTTTTTGTATACTAACTTTGTCTGAACATGGTGGGGACCAATAATTTAATTGTAGTTTTTTTATAAACTAGTTGAGGTCCCGGCCCTGCCGGGGATAAATCGGTTTGAATATTGGTTTCAGTTCTGGGTGGTTATTATGGACCTGCTTCATCTGGCCTGTTCCTATTTGTTTATTTTATTTTTGTTTGTTTGTTTTTAAATAAGTCTTACTGCTCTGCCTTTGTGAGTTGATACCCTGCGCATCCCGTACAACTGCATGATTTGCGCACGGGTTAGTGTGTTTGATAGTGAACACATCGCAGGTAATGATAACGAAACCTTAAAATGGCGAACCATGACTCGAAATAGATCTGAATGATGGCGAAACAATAAATTTCCAATAAAAAAAAACTACAGCGATTTGAGACTTGTATGCCTACCGATAGTACGTTTTTTAGGGGGCATGCTGCATCAGTGCATGCTAGATCTAGCTCTCACAGACACTACTGTGATTATGAATCGAATTCCGGGGCCGGAAGTGGAAAAGCGATTAACAAAGAAAGAGGTCATAGGTTAACGAACGTACAATTCGGATCAAACGCTCTCGCAAATTTACTGTTCCATTCTTATCGCATTATTGGAATAACTCACGAATCCCATAAGCTTTTTTATGCCTATGTACATAGGAACACTGGTCAGTATCGTACAATTGTGTGTGCCAAATTTCAGTTCAATACGTGCAGTAGTTTTTGAGTCCATAGGGAACAAAGGGGTTTTCTTACATTTTTTTTGTATAGATTGAAGTTGGGCATGGGACCAAAAAAAGGTTGAGAAACCTTACTATAGATAGGTGTTTTATAGTTAACAGGTGGCTCGACCAGGAACACTGAACATGAGAGAGGTGCAGGACTAAAGCTGTGCGTCTCAAACGGTATACATTCCTCGATCTCCGAATCTCAGCTTATGTCATTCCTCCAGAATCGAATTAGAGTATCTTATGTAGAATCAGAGACATTCTTACCCTAGCAGGCACGTCATTTTTGGGATATTTGTGACAAAAATGAAGACCAGTTTTATCATAGCAGATCACGACCTCGGTTTTTGTTTGTATCTCTATTTTCTAAACAAAACTTGAGATCTTTTAGTTCGCAGAAGAGCTATAACAAATGCACACTTTGACACTTGTTTGAAATGCGTCGTGGCACTTACCAAGCTGTTTCACAGTTCTGATTTATTCTAACTCCTTATCATAATGCTAAAGCCGCAAAGGTTTACCGTCGAATTTCTCAGTTGTGCAAAAAGTGGAACTGGGATACACAAGAACTAAGGTTGTGATATTTTGATGGATTGCAACTCTGAACGTATGAAAGTATTCATGGTTGCTGATCGTTCTAATGTTGACTCTTTAGGAAGCGGTGACGTGTCTGCGTACCAAAACCATGGATCTGGAGATAATGCAGAATTGGATTAGTGACCTTGAGAAAGAAGGAAGACTGGATGATATTGCTCGTATGATGGATATCTACTTCAATCGTGTGGGCATATCGGTAAGGCATATGAGCTTACCCACCCACCCATCCACTCTTCCATCCATCCTTCCATCCATCCTCCCACCCATCCACCCATCCACTCTTCCATCCATCCTTCCATCCATCCTCCCATCCATCCATCCATCCACCCTTCCATTCATCCACCCATCCATCCTCCCAGCCTTCCATCCATCCAAGTATCCGTCCACCCATCCGTCCATCTGTTACCTTAGGGCGCCATCCCCAAAACAGTCGTTTTGATGGTCAGGTAAGTATATCAGCGCAGCAAGAAACGGAAAAGAGGTATACATACCTAAGAAGCGCTTTTCTATGAATAAACATCTCTATATTCTCCATCTCTTCACTGCCGCTGTTTCTTGTGTTACATAATGTTAATTTGGTTTTTGTCCAACAGCAAGATGAGCTTGACAAACTACCAATCATCCATATAGCTGGCACAAAAGGCAAAGGTTCCACCAGTGGTTTCACTGAAAGCATCCTCCGTCACCATGGTTACAAGACGGGCTTGTTTGTCTCTCCTCATTTAGTGGATTTAAGGGAGAGAATTTGCATCAACGGGACACCACTGAGTCAAGAGAAGTTCTGTAAATATTTCTGGGAGGTCTACGGGATATATGAAAAAACGTCTGCGGTAAGGAGAGAGACACGGAGAGAGAGAGAGAGAGAGAGAGAGAGAGAGAGAGAGAGAGAAAGAAAGAGAGAGAGAGAGAGAGAGAGAGACAGACAGACAGACAGATAGACAGACAGAAAGACAGATAACACAGACAGAAAGACAGATAACACAGACAGAGAGACAACAGAGGAAGAGATGGCACAGAGATTACAGAGGAAGTGAGAGCAGAGACTGACAGAGAGAAGGGGATAGAGGCAGCTAGATAGACGAGATAGGTAGATAGATATATAGAGAGAGTTCAGTTCACAACCCTCTGAGACCTTCCAGTTTAACTTGTGAACATGAGCCACCCGGGGTGCAGATAACTTAGGGCCTCTCCAAATCTAATCCGGCTCTGCTTTTTATACATCTTAACTAAGGCTTTTACTTCCAGGCTGATGGACGTATAGGAGAAGGTGGGCGTGTCCCTGGTATGTTTGAGATGTTAGTTATCACGGCCATGCGAGCATTTCTCTCTGAGGGCGTTGATGTGGTGGTGCTGGAGGTGGGCAAAGGAGGGCAAACCGACAGGACAAATTTTGTCCGTTCTCCAGTGGTGTGTGCCATCACCCCTCATGAAGTGGAACACACGAGCAGTCTGGGATATACCATAGACCGCATCGCCTGGCACAAAGCTGGCATTGTAAAGGTCAGATCGTTTTTCTAGTAACTGCTTGATTTGATTACAATGTGACACAGCTGTTCAAACTAGTAATGAAGTGGCATGTGCCTAGTGTTGAGGTCTTCGTTTTGGCGGGAACCTCAGCTCCTGGCATTTGCATCTCTTTTTTTTTTCTTGTTCTCATTCCTTTTGTTGTTGTTTCTGTGGTTCTTGGCTATCTTAGCCCTCAAAAGGACTCCTTAACAGACTGCCTCGTTCTTGTTTTCTTCAGGGCCTACTGTGCACAATTGTTTCTCGGCCCTCAAGAGGGCTTCCTAACTGGTGGCCTTGTTCTTGAGATATATTTTACTACAAGGTATCATCCCAATGAAGTTCTTTCCTTTTTTTTTTTTAAACTTAGCGTGTCTTTTAAATGGAGAACAACAGTGAACACCTTAAAGTAGACTGTGGGTACTGAGAAGCCCACCTTTTGTCAAATGAAAATTGACTGGATGGAGGAGATAAATGTCAAAGAAGGTAAAATGTTATTTTGTTTTCTTTATTTCTTCAAACTTTTTAAACGCATTTGTCTCGCCAAATTCAAACGAGGCACCACATAGGTTGTATTTATATAATTATATAATACATTTTTTTTTCATTCTATAGAAAATGTGTTTGCACAGATACAGGAAACTCAACTGACGATTGATGAGATAAGATAATATAAGATAAGAATCACTTTGTTATCCCATGAGGGAAGTTCTCTTTCACAAAGCGTTTCAGACCAAATACATGGTACACACATAAACATAATATCACAACTCAATAAACTCAATAACAGGTATACAAGAAGTGACATTGAAAGGAGCATTTAGGCACACATCTAGCTAAAGTGTCTTTCTGAGGCGAATTGCGGAGGGCAAAAACAATCTTCTGTATCTTTCTCTGTTTACTTTTCATGTGTATGTATACTATTCTGTTGCTCTCCAGAGCTTAATTCTATGTCGTGCCTAAGTCACAACAATCTAGAACTGAGTTTGAGTTTGGAGAAAGCACGACAACGCCGTAACGGCCACACTGAATTAATAAAAAGAAAGACGATAGACAGAATAAACAAGTCCATAGGAGTCGACCAGAAGCGCGTACCAACCACCTACAGCTAAAACTGAGGTATAGAACGAAAAGTGTTTCTCCGCCATAGTATGACGCGAGATACAGGATACCGAGACGAATCAATGCGACAAATCCCGTCCTTCCACTTGCGCGCGTATCATCCACGTCAACACTGCAACAATTCGCACCACACTCCTTCATAATTGAAAGGAAAAAACTAGTACCACAGAGATCTGTGAGTAGCACGCACCGTGTTTATGCGTGCGCAAGTTGTGGACATAATAGTGAAAGAAGGAATGGTCCGTTTTGGTATTCTGTGTCTCGGCTTTAGCTTTCAGAATGAATGTTATCATTATTCGAACATTGTATAGCTCATATGTGAGTGTGCCTGAGAAAACCCACAATATGTCGAAAACATGACATTTTGAGTTCTGTACATATAATAAAAGACAAGACATTCCTGATAAATTGAAGTCAGTGACCCCCCTAAAACAAGATTTTGAGAAAATGGCATTTAATCCTAAAAGTGGCAATAGCTAATTGACCCATTAATATTGGAGTGATTGCTGTTAGGAGACCGTAGTCTAATAACTAAACCAGTATAGAGATCATAGTGAGTAGTGTTCACTGCTCATCTACAGTTTACCCTGTAACATGCCACGGTCCCCTAAACAACAGCCAAGTCGGAAGTTTTTGGATCTTGTTAGGAGACCGTAGTCTAATTACAAAATCTTTATAGAGATCATAGTGAGTAGTGTTCACTGCTCGTCTACAGTTTACTCTGTAACATGCCACGGTCCCCTAAACAACAGCCAAGTTGGAAGTTTGTGTCGGACCCATATTTTCACTTCAAAGTCGTTTTTCTCAAAATCAGTTCTTTCGACATATTGTGGGTTTTCTCAAGCACACTCACATATTTTGATTCCCAAACGATCTTCTCCCTCAGATGGCAAGAGTGAAGACATGAAGTCTGACCCTGAGAGAATGTCTAGCATACAGGATATTCCAAGGCTGAGATGTAGAGACATGGACAGCAAGATTATCAAAGGCAAGTTCGTCAACTCCGGCTCTTGAGACTTGCTGTGTCGTGCTAATTTGTCTTTGTAACCTAAGCCAAAGAAGCTGCTCCACACAGAGCGCTATCCCTATTATGAAACCGTGCAAGTGCAAACGATCTAATTTGACAGGAGTTTGGAAAAACTGTTTTAATTGGAATGTGTTGCTATCTTAAATAAAATACTTATCTTTGGAATTCTGTGTTCCCTATTAATTAATAGAGGGACAAACCAAAAGTTTTCCACCTGAATAATCCACCTTATTCGCCAAATCTGGCTTCATCAGACATTTAATTGTTCCCAAAAAATTGAAAAAGCGCCCGGAAGGAAGACACTTTGGAAAGAATGATGAAGTGAAAGTAGCGGTACAAGATTTTTTTTTACTGACAAAGGATCTTCTATTCTCAAGGTCTGCTCAAGGTCATCCATTGGTGACAAAATAGCTGAGAAAGGTGATTGTATAGAGAAAGACTAAGTGCAACATTTCAGCCCTCGATCTCTATTCATTCATATTCAGTTGGAACACTTTTGGTTTGCATCTCGTATTGTTAAAATCCATGCAAGAGTGTTTGGCAAGAAGAATAAAATATCATCAGTCTCGAACTGATTGACAATAAAATCTAATCTCACAGCATTGTGCTTAAGAACAAGAAACCACTTTTGTTTCATTTGTTTCGTGGGAAGAAATATTGACAGTATGAATTTTTCTCCAGGACTGACCAATTGTAGAATGTTGGGTCGAGCGCAGGTCTTGAAACGAGGGAAAGTAACATTTTACTTGGATATTGCTCATACAGAAGACAGTATGCAGGTAGGATACGTATCAGACATTAGAATTGTCATTCATTCTAAATAATCCATCCATCCATCCATACATTATCTCTATCCATCCACCCACCCTTTCATCCATCCATCTACCCACTCACTCACCACTCATTTATCCATCCCCACCTCCCATCCATCCACCCATCCCTCTATCCACCCATCAATCCACCCAACTATCTACCTACCCACCCATCCAGCCATCAAACCATTAATAAACCTTGAAGTACAAGGGGGGAAACTAAAATAGAAAGAAAACCACAACAGATTAGCTCAGAGAAACTTACGTCTTCTCAAAATACACGGCGAATATATATTAGGCATTTCTGCACATTATCATGTGAATGAACAAATATATACCTATGTAAGTCAGAGAATAATTAAATGTTAGATTTGACGAGTGGTGTAATGAACAACAGATCCTGCCTTCAACTGCATAATTGTCTTCTCTCTCATTCTCTTACAGAATTCCACAAGTTGGTTTGATCAAATGGCCAAGGAAGAGGCTGCCTCACTTAGGTAATTCTCAAATCACTGCAGAAGAAATTTAGAACTAATTTCTGGCAAAGAAAATTCCAGTATAAGTATGTACCGGCCGTTCCAAGCCAACATCCCTACGTCAATCCAACGTAGATTTGTATAGCATTTTCGTAATGTTGGTAGGATTTCCAGTAGGGGCAGATTCCCTACATGATGCCCCGGGCATCCTCCTTTCCGCACGCTACTGTACAAATGTCTGTCAAAATTTCAAGGGCGTGGTGTTTAAAGGGGGGGTGGGGTGGGGGGGGGGGGAAGAATTCATCCGACCAAGTGGCCAGACAAGACCAGTAAGTTTCCAGTAAGATTTTTAACCTTGGCCAACAATTGCGTTCTCGTGCAGCGGCCCGTGTGCTTCGAAGTTAGGCCTAAAAATGGCAGCCACGGTGTAAAAAGGAGGTTTTCAGCACTTTGCTTGAAATGAAGTTTGATTGCTGTGATGAGTTTTTCCCCCAACTTGAACTATGTACCTGGTTAGAGAACATTTTTAAGATTGGACTGACCACCAGTTCAGAGAAACCTCATCCTAATATTAAATAGAGGGATGCATGGAGATATCATCTGTTCATTTACATTAAATCGCCTCCTTAGATTGGCAAGGTTAACTCCCTTCCATCAACCTGTTGGGAAACTGATGATTGAAGTTCCTTGTGCACATAGCGGTTAGAGATACGATTTTTGTTTTTCTTTTTGGGCATTTCCATGCATTTTTCAACTGAAACACCATCCATGCAAAAGTTGTATTAAATGAAGGGCTGTTTCCCTCTTTTATTCCCTCTGCCTACTGTGAACACTTTAAAAGCTTTCGCAACCATTTAACTTTACAATGTGAGTGACTCTGTGGGAGAGCATGACGGACTGACAAGTTTATGAGACGATCTGACATTTACAACTGACATACGGAATCCGCTCGAGACTTTAACCCACAATGGAGAAGGCCTGTGGAAGTAGTGTGTAGTGTGTGACTCAGTTCAGCCAATAAGAGGAGATTGAACCTTGTCATTCTAAGAGGACGAAATGTTCATGATGGAATTTGTAATTGGTTTCACGATTTGTTTTTTAAACAAACTTGACATTGATGTCCCAATTGTTATTCGTTTGATTTAGAAAAGGATTCTTTCCTTTTTTTTTTTTTTTAATTTGAATACTAGATGGAGTTCCCGGCACTACCGGGATAAACCTGTGAACCCACCGTTCCCTCTCTCTCTCTCTCTTTTTGGTCTAGAAAGCTTTCCATAATTATTCTACAGTCTTACTACAGATTTCATGCACATCAGAGCGCACTCATTTCTGGCAGGGAACTGAACACGTATTAATACATCGTTTCTGGTGCTGTGGGCTTACTACAGGGAGCCAAAACAAAGATCATTGTATTTTACATTTTTACAACTTTTTATTTAAAAATACCTGAAACTTGAATCAACACAATCGGTCGATACAAAAGCGATTGGACTGGATTGGTTGACACTTTAGAAAATTAATTTTATAATTTTTGGAACTGTCATTTAGGCTGTAGAGTCGAGCAAAAAAAAGGGGCAAAATTGCACCTTAATGAATTACTCCCGCCACTATTTATTTTTTTTTATAATAAGATGTGAGCTAACAAGTAATATCATTTTGCTTCGCCTTGCCAATTTCCTGTTATAATTTTTTTTTGTGTGTGTGTCATCAGCGGCAAGGTAGTGCGTGTTCTCCACTTCTTCTGTTTTCCTGACAAAAATGAGGACAAAATGTTTCCATTGCTCAAGGTATGTGGGTACTGTGTTTTGTTATCTTGGGAAACTGAAGGAATGGGTTCAGGGGAAAGTGAAGGAATGGGTTCAGGGGAAACTGAAGGAATGGGTTCAGATCCAGCCCCGAGTTTGAATAGAATATTGTGAGACTCCAGGTTGCAGTTCAGTATACCGGTACTGAAAATGATATTATAATGTTTGTTTTTTCTTCTGCCATTGCCCGTGAAATTGTGACAGTTTTTACGTTGGTTTTCTAAATCCTTGCTTTATTCACTGTGTGATGTCTGATCATTGATCGACCGATAACTGGCCACAGGGTTCACAGACTGACCGTTGGCTTCTCTTATGTGACGATTAAATGTTTTCCTTAGGTAATATTGACGTTAGTAAAAATGGTGATAGTAATAATTAACTTGTATAGCACTCAATAAAAAAAATAATGTGCTTCAGGGTGCTGAACTAAAATTAGAAACAGGATTAACATACGATCAATTCATCATGCCCCCACTCATACACGTTAACAAACATTTGATCTACTCTCATCCTCAAATATTCAGTCCTTTTTCATTTTACTCATAAAAGCAGTGTTTTGCACGTTATTAAGGCAGCCACATAGGTACGCCTTTTTGTCGGAGCAGTTTATCAACCCTAACGGTGGAGGCTTTTATAATAATGGGATTATTTGCTATAACAGCCACGTTCTTTCTTTCTACGGTCAGAGCAGTTCCTGGTCACTAATCAATGTTATTCATTTAACAATTTCAGACTATGAAATTTCAAGCAGTTGCATTTTCTGTGCCCAAAATCTCAAAGAAGGAGCCACTAGGAGAGCGCATTGGTAAACAGAATTGTTTATGGCATTAAAGTCTAATAGATTACAAAATTAAATGAATAATTCTTGGCGAGAAAATACCAAAAATACCAATCAGAATTGGAGAGAAAATCTTTAGTGAAATTGATCGGCTGTGGTAATAGTTACAGAGCAATGCAATAGACAAGAGAGGGCACTCCGCTACGCCATCTCTCTTCCTTCCACTAAAAGATGGCGGCAATTCACGTGGTCACCTAGAGCTGCGCCATTGCAGACAAAAGGCAAGCGACTATTAATTACAGCCCACACCAGTAGTACACAACAAGTGGGCACCATTTTTCAAACTTTTGTGTCGAAAGCTTCCCTTCTTTTTGTCTCGGCTGGAGGCATCATAAAATAATAATGGTGCACAGTGACTTGACCTGCTTCCCGCTGTAGCCTGTCTGTAGAGCTCTGCGGGTAATGTTTATTCTTAACTTCTCTTTGAACAAGAATCAATATGGTCTTCCAAATATTGGAGTATTTTGTTATATTTTATTACTTTAATTTGCATTTTAAACATTTTGATAGTGCTTCAGTAAATTTTGAAATGAAATTAGATTAAATCTAATACCATATTATGGTTGTTTTTAATATTATGGCGATAGTGATGTGAATATACATATATAATTAAATGAACCTTTAGTCAGAATGTATACACTCCTCAATTACGAAGCCGTGAAGAAAAGTTATCATTTCTCGTATCTCAATGATGACTCTATTTATCCAGAGCAGGGCTACGTCTCGGCCAATATGCACGATGTCGACGCGCATGTATACACACTCAGTGACGCATGGCACAGACGTGGAGCCCTGAAGAATGGACTCGTTATCTCTCAACCTCCTGATTTCATGGGGGCACAAAACGGTGATTTCCGAAGTAAGACGAGATCTTTGCAACTTGAATCGTCGATTGAAAACGACAAGATCACTGGAAAATCCGTCACTCACAATTTTCATTGCGCATTGCAAGCGTTGGTGTGGCTGACCCAGGACAAAGATCAATACATCAAGTCTTGCATGACAGCACCTTTGGATGTCTTACCACCAGCTCCTGGTGTAGTGAAGGATGCAGACCATGTACAGGTGCTGGTCACTGGAAGCTCCTACTTGGTCGGCCTGGTTCTCTCTGTAATTGCCCCTCATGTAAATGACTAAGAACTCTCCACACGAATGCAACGTTTGTCTTATAATTTTTGTAAACTCTTCGCGATCTTAAAAAAAAATAAAAATGAAAACACTATTCTATTATAAATATGTTGTGATATTTAAACAGATTCACGTCCTATATTCCATCTTTAAAACAAAACGTTCCAGATAATCATTATGTGCCATATTACCCACATGTTTGTCATTATAAAGCAGAGTGAATAATAGATGAATAGACTGATCTTTTGGAGATGCTGCAGATGTTGGGGAAGTGATTTATCTCTGTCTTTCTTTTTCCGGGGGAGAATCATGTCTGTGCTCAATGGCCAATTGGTGAATTCACGAAGAATTTCCGGAATATTAATCAACAAATTGTATTGTTTGTTTAACTTTCCCCGTTCGTCGGTAAAACTATGCATGGCATACGTCGTCATGTCTAATGACACCACACCCCTAAATAACAAATTATTAAGATACCCTCTTTAAAGTGTGGTGTCAAACATACGAGAATAATACTATAATAACGAAATCCTCTTTAGGAGCTTTTGGTATATATGAGATCCCAGGACATACGACTAAAAAGGGTATGATAATAAAATCTACAATAAAATCCCTTTTAAAAGTATGGCCTCTGTGAGTTTGAGTTTGAGTTTGGATTTTAAGGCGCATAGGCACGATAAGGGCCACTTTGCGCCCTTCGCGGTTCATTTGGGTAGACGTTCTTTATTTATGTTCTTGATTTATGTTTCATATTCAGAGCTCTTAAGTTCAACATTGGGGAGTGGGGGTGGGGGTGGGGGTGGGGGAGGGGGAGGGGGAGGGGGACAAGGTGGTCTAGAGGCAGGGTGCTCGCCTCTCATGCCAAGGTTCAAAACCCAGCCGCTGCAGGCATGTTGGAAGTTTGGGATTTTTCTCATATTTTTCGTGTCCCTGGTCCTATGGGGGCTAGGATCGAGTACCTAGTCTTCTCGGATAAGGATGAAAAAATTCGGAGGGCCCGTGTGCACGTTAAAGATACCTTGGCAGTAGGAAATCGTAAAGAGCAGGCCGAACAGGCCGCTGCCCGAGCAAAATTAAATAAAATTCATCCCTACCATTCCCTCCCTCTCCTTCCGTCATCTCCCCCCCCCCCACAAAAAAAAAACCGCCGACTGGCGCTGCACTGTGGCGACGACCTTCCTGCTCCAGTTGTAACTGAGCTGCAATGGCACAAAGGCAAATTTCCCAAATGGGATTAAAGAGTTATACAAATACAAATACAAATACAAAAAATAGAACAAAATACATTCATATAATTTTGTCACACTGGTAAAATTCTTAAAAGTTGTTTTGTGAGACCCTAATAATAACGGATAGAAATAGTAAAAATGCATGTGCGCTGGTGAGCACGCCCAACACTATGGGAGGGTGGGTAATGAAATCATTGAGATATACCTTGAATTTCAAGAAAAAAATCCTAGAAATAAGATAGCTTCTGGATCCATTGGACACACGACGCAGGGTGAAGGTTAAAGAGCTTTGATGGTTACGCAAATGTTTTTGCTTAATAAAGCCTTACATCGTGTTCAAATGGTTGGATTTCAGACTCGTTTGTTTTGTATGAGATTGCCTGAATGTGAGAACTTTCATGAAATTTAAAATGGAAGATGATTCAGCGACCACCTACCGGGCGACATTTCTCCACTTCTTGGGAAAGCAAGGGCGTGGGGGGGGGGGGTGTATCATACTGGAACCGAAACTTCACAGCAAAATTTACACACAAGAAATAGCGGCAGATACTGACCGTGTCTGGTCTGACCCGGTTTGGCAGGGCAGCATATACCCCCGCCAGACTATACCCGGGGTTAAGGTGGCCTAGCCAATTCTTTTTACACCGGGGGATAGTCTGGGCTAGGTCAGTTTATACTCCGGTGTATAGTTTGGGTTAGGCCACACTATACCCCACAAGTTTAGATTATACCCCTTATTTTCTTTTCCAAAGAGGTCAAGACCACAGTTTATTTCAGCATTAGTTTAAATTGTTTTTTATCACTGTCATCAGGTATCATTTTAATACATACACGCATACATTCTTTACACCCCGTAAATCACAATACAATTCAGAGGAAATAATAATATCCATTTATTTCAATCTTAGTTTAAATTGTTTTTTATCACTGACATCGGCTATCATATTAATACATGCATACATGCATTCTTGACTCCTGTAAATCAGAATACATTTTAGAGGAAATAAAAATGCATTAAAATGGATTGATACAGAAAAGGGTTGAGTATCCATTCAAATTAATGTTATTAGACTTTAAGATGAATTATAGAAACAAACGAGGCTTGCCTTGGTAAGGTGATGGTCAGCGCTGCCGGTGAGGATTTTCAAAAATCCCTAGAATATCCAAATCCCAATATCAGAATGATACAAAATCCCAAGATTTTTTCAACACAAAAAAAATACATTTAAAATGAACCATCTGGTAATGCTAAACAATGGCAGTGGTTAGCTCATGGATGATGCAAAAAATCCTCAGGAGCAACCAAACTCAAACTGCCTCATCGGGCCTTTTTCACCTTTTAAATTGCAAAAGGCATTGTGTGAGGAAGGGCAATTTTGTGACAAAGTGACAATTTTTACACAAAGAAATAATAAGAAATACACATAAACACGAAAAATCCCAGGATCTTGAAAAAAAAAAAAAAAAAAAGCCACGATCCCAAGGTAACCCCCAAAATCCCAAGATCTTGGGAAAAATCCCAAGGACCGGCAACGCTAGTGATGGGTGTTTCTGATTTTATTGACTCTGATATCAGGAACGGAGTGGTAAGGGGAGAACCGCCTTGCGTCTGCTGCTAGTCACACTTTGAAATGCTCATAGACAAAGGAATTAGTGATGGAATTGCGTGCATACTAGGGGCGGGTTGTATAGAACTACATTTAGACAACTGGGAAGGCATCTTACCACTCCGTTCCTGAGTCGATAAAATCAGAAACAAAAATTTACCTTTCCAAGATAAGCCTCCTTTGTTTCTAGAATTTCATCTTCCCTGCCGTCAGGCACTCCCTGGTAATATGAGACTTTAGAGCTGTGGCTATGGGCGTTGGTCGCTGACTAATAGAAAACAAACTCAAATGTTTCATATTACTATACAATGTATATTTATTTGCTTTGCCAGTAGGTACTTAAGAGTGTCTGTCCAAAATTACATTATGATTGTTGTTTTTTTTGTTTTTTTTTATAAAACTTAGCAAAAGTATCCCATTGAGACAAACCATTAGCTGACATATCGGGGAGTGCCTGCATATCGCCAGCTTTGTAAATTTTACAGGAGAGCGATTTGAAACTTTGATAGGAAGTATCAAATGTCTGTTACGACCTTTAAATCCTCACCAATAGTTAGATCCATTAAATATTTAATTGAATTAGCATCGTGTCAAAATGTAGTACGCAACAACGCGAAACAGAATAATGCAAAAAAAAACAAACATCGAAAATTTTCGAGTTACGGTGTTTGTGCAGGCACCTCTCGATAATATCTGATCTTGGCAGACCAGATGCCGACCCTGCAGAACTGCTTGTGACACGAGTACTGTGCCCCTTGTGAAGAGTACCATCCTCCTCCCATCATTGTTGACCAGAAGGCTCTTAAAACAACACGGCCGTTCTGCTACTTTGGGTATGTGATATCATCATATCACAAGATTGACAAGGAAATCGACAACAGACTCTGCAAAGCCAACATCGCCTTTGGCAGACTGCCTGGAAAAACTAGAACCTCAAATCCTCCACCAAGATCAAAGACTACTGAGCAGTCGTGCTAACCATGCTGCTCCACGGTGCCGAGTGCTGGGTCACATATCGCCGCCACACTCACCTCCTAGAACGCTTCCCCACCATCCTCAACATCCACTGGACCGACTACATCTCAAATGTCCAGGTTCTTGAAATGGCAGGTACTACCCGCACTGAGACAATGCTGCTCGGAACCCAGCTGTGCTGGGCTGGACAGGTCTCAAGAATGGAAGACCACAGACTCCCAAAAAATCGTGCTCTATTGAGAACTGTCTACCGGCTACCCCACCAGGGGTGCTCCCCGAAAGTGCTACATGGACATCCTCAAGACGTCCCTCATCTCCTGCGGCATAAATGAAAGACAATGGACAGAGCTCGCAGCTGACCGCCAACTTTGAAACCACCCTACGAGCCAGAGCAGCCGGGAAAAGGATGCGACGAAAGCACCCAGCACCCAACCCAGACCTGTCCTTGCCCTGCAGCCGCCGTGACAGAGTATGCCTATCTCGGTTAGACCTCACCAGTCACCGGCGTCCCTGCACCAGACGTGGCTCCACAATCTTTCCTTAGATCTTAGTTTGCGAAGTCAAGCCACACACAATATATAGTGCGGAGATCGCGATTGCACTATACTGTGAAAGTCAGAGGCTAGAAAACATATATTATACTCGTCTGCCCCGAGGGCTGTAGCTTGGGATTAAGTCACCTTGTGCTTCTAGAGGCAGGCCAGATATGAACAAGTCATGAAATGACTAATAATAAATCAACAGAGTAAACTAGTTAATACAGTACCACAACGTAATTGTTAAAGATACCTGCAAATAGGAAAAGTGCAGTAGTGGTAACTCCAAACTGGAGGTCAGTTCCTTTCACAAAATATTCCGTATGAAATATGTAATATACACTGCACAAGTATCGCAGTGAGAAAAGTATAGTAATTCAATTAGCACAATACATACCAGCAGCATTTACAAAGAAGCGTCCATCACGCACGGCAGTACGCAGCGACATGACTAGCAGCTGCCGCCCGGCAGCTCTCATATTAGCAGGGAGTGCCTGACGGCAGGGGAGATGAAATTTTACCCGTGTCCAATGATATCTTACTATAATGGAGTTAGAGGGTGAACTTGTAATCACCTAAAACCTCGCGACCACCTGATCAAAGATTCTGAAACTTGATGTTCTGTATTACTTTTTGACCTGGATACATTCATTTCAGGCAAAAACCAGTCTTTAATATTATTTGTTTAAGATTCTTTTGAACCGCAAAAATAGAGACGTATTTCGTCGATTAGAATCAAAAAGCATGATCGGCAATTTCGTCTCTGACCTCTCTTTACTAATTGGTGGTTCGAAAATCAACGTATTCACATAATATGTGTATTTCTACGTAAGTTCTATTAGTCATTGCATCGAATTCAAATGCTGCTTTTAATGTAGCCTAGATCTAGATATACGGTTGGGCTTCCTATAAAGAATCTGCAAGATTTGTCTTGAGCGCGTGGGCTAGTCATTATTATTATTTGATGATCGGCTGCTCATGAGTAAAACGAGCATTGTATTTTGTTTGGCACCACCGACATGCACTTAGTGGCAAGATATGAAATAATTATAAGAGTAATAAATAGAAAGTCATCTGAATTTTATTTTAATTTTTGAAATTCAGAAAATTAATGTGCTTGGTATGTCAGAACAGTTACATACAAAGTTACAATGATGTAGAGAGAGAAAAGGCCGGAAACCAGCACGCATTGGTAAAAACAACAACATTAATAGCCCAATAGACAGATGGTGCACTTCCATCATCCGCCATAAAATCCAGCAGAAATTAATTGTTTCGCATAAAACACAATAAATTTCACATATTATGCACAGTAAATGTTTTCACATGATGAATTCCACTTGTCCAGATCCACTTGAAACTTACAGAAAGGTTTACCAGTACTATACAATAATAACAATAAGAACACCAAATCATCTTATTTACACTTGAAAATAAGGAGAAATTTCTTTTAAAGAATCATCATCATCATCATCATCATCTTGGAATTGTATGAAGATAAGAGTGAATATAAAAAAGACATTGTAGGGCGGATAGGCCTACACACCATTCAAGAAGGTAAATGCAGCAATGTGTGTGTATCAACTATTGTATTATGTAGAAACTGTGTAAAATCTTTTCAAATATTCAAATGGAACTGGACAAAAAGTTTTAGTAAAGTAACCTTGATAGTTGTTTAAACCGACACAGTAAATCCACTGAGACAACATGCATTGTATAAAGTAATAATAGTATGTTACAGCAAGAATTTAATGGATCATGTTGCATTAATAACATTTCTTGTTAGTGAATTCTTTGATAGCTATGCATTTCATGTAGCTCGTGGTTGGATTAATTTGCAGAGCATTAACTCTTCAAGACCCATGTCTGCACAAACTTTGCCAAAGTTACTTTTCGACTGCTATTACAGAAAAAAGGTTAATGATTTATTTCCTCCGGTGAAACAACCAATATTTGGTTACTTCTATGAAACTACATAATGCATGCAGCAAAAAATAAAGATTAATTACAAAACTCCAAATTGCAATGGTGTCAAGTAAAGAATAGATCTACCCAGTTGATATAGACTGCTTTGTTTGAGCATTTGAAAGCACTGTCGCTGACTCAGTGTGGGTTGCTTGGGCCTCAAAGAGTTAAATTGAATACTGCAGTTATGTGTTGTAGTGAATAAGAATGTGTCACTTGCCAATGAAATAAAAGACTGAATGTTGTATCCTTAAATATTTTGCGTATCTGAATAATTATGGGAGTATACTCTAGAATACTAGAAATAGGGAGTATAATCTACATTGGTGGGGTATAATAGGGCCTAGCCCAAATTATGACCCGTGGTGTAAGCTGGCCTAGCCCAGAATGTATCCGGGGTATAAAATAGGCTAGGCCACTTTAACCCTGTGAAGCAAACAAAATTATACCCCCGCCAGTCTATACCCTGAGGTTAAAGGAGCCTAGCCTATTTTATACCCCCAAGTACATTCTGGTCTAAACCAATTTATATGTCTGGGTATCATTTGGGTTAGGCTAGGCTATAACCCCTAATTTTATTTTTACAAACAAGTAAAGACCACAGTTTATTTCAATCTTAGTTTAAATCGGTTGTTATCACTGTCACCAGGCGTTACATGAATACGGAATACCTTGTTTCGACCAAAATCTTATGTAGGACTGACACCGCATTCCTCTCAGAATCCTACATATGAATGATGTCATTTTTTCTATATCAATCCTATGTAGGAATTCTTCATAGGATTGACATCAAGATTTAAACACAAGAATGGCGCCGTTCCGATGCTGGCAATCCAGTCAAAATACTACTTTATTTCCGATACGCATTAATTTCAAATTAAAATAAACACTGAATGTTGAATATTTTGCGCGTCTGAATGTAGGGCTTTAAGGTGGACTGGTGAGGTATGGTATGGCCTAGCCCAAAGTATACCGCGGGGTATAAACTGGCTTAGCCCAGAATATGCCTTGGGTATAAAATAGGCTAGTCCACTTTAACCCCGGGTGTAGTCTGGCCGGGGAGGGGGGGGGGGTGTAGGCTTTCGCCTGTTAAACCGGTTTAGTGTGATACGGTCTATCCGAATTTATTGAGAAAAATATAGGAACTTATGGTGTACACTTCTTGCCTGTCAGCAGACTGCCGTTCCGGGCTTAGTATGACAACCCCCCCCCCCCCCAACCCTTAGTGATACATGTACAACATTCGTTTATGTGTATTTAATGATACTTCTCCATTTCTTACCGCCGCAACTTTCTACTGCCTCACCACATTTCTCTACTTCTTATTTCAATAAAAACCCATCAAAAGACACTTCCATATCCACAGTCATACCTACATTCACCCACTTATTTAAATACACACGTATTCTCTCTCTCTCTCTCTCTCTCTCTCTCTCTCTCTCTCTCTCTCTCTCTCTCTCTCTCTCTCTCTCTCTCTCTCTCTCTCTCTCTGTGTCTTTCTCTCTCTTTGTCTCTGTGTCTTCCTCTCTCTCTCTCTAACCATCTCTCTCTTTTTCTCCCCCCCCCCCCCCTCTCTCTTTCTCTCTTCCGAAATCTTTGTGCCCCTGAGTGGATTATGAACCTTAACGGTAACGATACACCTTGACGCCCAGACGTTTCCAAGAAGAATTGCTAGATTTCCAGCACTGCATCGAGGGTCAGGTGATTTTCATACAAAAAGGCTACAAAGTTTTCCGTATGAAACACTAGCTCAACATCTATTCTTCCCTCTCGAGGTACGTTCCTTCCCCGCCTAGAAGCCTTTTCCCCCATGTTTTTCTATTTTGTAGAAAAAGGATCCAGTCCAGCGAAAATTCATCTCAAACACAGAGAAACAGGCTTCAGATGCGTTTGTTTCTCACAAACACCGACATTTCATAGCTGATCACAGCACACCAACAGCGGGAGAGTCACCGACATGTTAACAGTACATACATAACATGGGCTTTTCGAAGTGAAACTGCCAATTGTTGATGCATTTGATGAAGGATATTTTTAATTTTTGTTTATATCTCAATAATCAGTAAATCAAGAATCGTTAAAAAAAAGCTTCGAAAACCTCAACATAATTTATGTTTAATCTGTGCACTTTTAGTTGCATGTTAGGTTGGGGGAGGGGGGATGGAGGAGGGGTGTCAGGTTTGGGGGGGGGGGGGAATGACAGGAAATTTGGGGCCCGGGGGGGGGGGCGATTGCCCGAAATAGGTTGAAAATCTCTGGTTTAAGTACTCACAAAGCATACAGTCATATTAATACCAAATGTTTTCAAAATCTTGACTGACGATGGTATTAACGACATGTGTACTGAAGGTAATGAATACGATAATACAGTGGGGGAATATCTAAGAAAAACGTGCGAATTTTCATTTCAGTGGCAACATTAGACTGCCAAAAATAATAAAAGATAAGATATTTCTGATAAATTGAAGTCAGTGACTCCCCCCAAAACAAGATTTTGAGAAAACGGCATTTAATCCTAAAAGTAGCAATAGCTAATTGACCCATTAATATTGGAGTGATTGCTATTAGGAGACCGTAGTCTAATAACTAAGCCGTTATAGAGATCATAATGAGTAGTGTTCACTGCTCATATACAGTTTACCCTGTAACATGCCACGGTCCCCTAAACAACAGCCAAGTCGGAAGTTTTGGGATCTTGTTAGGAGACCGTCGTCTAATTACAAAGCCTTTATAGAGATCATAGTAGTTTTCACTGCTCGTCTACAGTTTACCCTGTAACATGCCACGGTCCCCCAAACAACAGCCAAGTTGGAAGTTTGTGTCGGTCCCATAGTTTCACTTCAAAGCCGTTTTTCTCAAAATCAGCTCTGTCGACACATTGTGGGTTTTCTCATGCACACTCACAATTTATTTAGGTATCACTGGAACAAAGACAAAGACGTCCTACCTGCCACAGGAATGATGCGTTTGGTGTTCCTTCTTTGATAGCGGTTGTCAACTTGAGTTCTCGCATTACAAGCCGACACCGCTCTCTTTTATGAATCATTTCTTTTGTCAAGCTGTGGCCCCCGGCCTGAATTAGAATTTATGCAAATTATGCATGGTAACAAGCCAGAGGACAGGGTCACCCACGCAAATAGCAAACCCTTGTGAGAGCAGAGAGACGAATAATTCCACAGATTTTTCGCCGTCTATTCATATATGTTTCTGTGTGTATGTGGCCCTGTTCACCAAAATTAATACGTTGCTGTTGTTGTACACTAAAGGGCATTTCGTGTTAAAGATATACTGGCAGTTGACAGTTGAGAACAGCAAGCCAAACAAGGCCGCTGCCCAGGGCAAAATTCTAAAAAAAAAAACCACCACTAATACCTACCACAACAAGAAAAATACAAAGCAAGAAAAGTGATTTGTAAATGCCATGAGCAGGGAATCTCCTAGAATAAAGACCTAAACACACACAAGCTGGGATATCTGCCATTGCGCGGGATAAAGCCGCCACAGCAGTATGATTGTTATATTATTATTAGATCTTGCAAAACCTGCCCATTTCTATCGATGTGTGTTAGTATTTTTAAACTGCAATAAAAAAATTCTTGTATTAATAAGATGAGACACTCCCTTGTTGGCGCCTCTAAAAAAAAGTTTGCGCATTGATTGGGGACGGCGCTCATGGTGCATTGCGTGGAAAGAATGCATGGTATAATGGTACATTAATGATGTAGATGTGTTATTATACTACTGCGACTAAAAAAACAAAAAACAAACCCAGAGTAAGTTTATATTATATCCACTGCACTAAATGCGATGTAATACTATATTTTGGTCTTCTTTATTGCTTTCGTATGAACTAGTGACCTAAATAATATCCATTAAAATAGTGAAGTCGGATCTTATGAATATAATAGTGATAATGGCGAACATGTAAAATCTTTACAAAATTGCCCATGGGCGAATTCCGAATTTCAAATTTTTATTGTTATTCAAATACTTGGGCAATTTAATACTCGGAGTGCGTTCTGTAAACTATTCTAATATACGTTTTGTGTATTTCTGGATGCATTAACCCATACCCAAAACTTCTCAAGTATTCAAATTTCAGTTTGAATTTCAAACCTGATTTAAAATAGACATTATCCAAAACTTTGGATTTTTTTGGTTTTTTTGTTAATTCAAACTTGGGTTAAAACAGTCACGTAAAAATGTGCCCCACTTTCTCCAACTGATAAATAGCTCGTGCAGAATAAAAAATGGTACCTTTATGTTGGCCAGGCATGATTTTAGTTGAAATCCATGTCACTCGCAAGTGACACACATTATTCACTATATAATACAAAACAGCAATCTTTCATATGGCCTGCAAACTAATCCAATGTCTTCAATCATGAGCTACATGAAAGGTATAGCTTTCTACAAATAAGCTACCAAAGAATTCACTAACAAAGAATGCTATTAATGCAACGTGAGCCTCAGACTTTTTGCCGTAACATACTACAATTACTTTATACAATGCGCCATTGTTGTCTCAGTGGATTTACTCGGTCGGTTTACGCAACAATCAAGGCTACTTTACTGAAGCTTTCTGTCCAGTTCTACCTGAGTAGTTGAAAAGATTCAACACAGTTTTTACTTCTAGATTCTATTTATAGTTGATCTATACACACACATTGCTGCTTATAGATTCTAGAACGATGTGTAGGGCTACACTGTCATTTTTACATTATCTTTATATCATTCCAAGATGATGGTGATGATGATGATGATGATGATGATGATACTGATAATTCTCCTAATTTCCAATTGCCAAAAAAAAATAAGTTGGTGTTCTCGGTGTCATATAGTACTGGTTAGCTTTCTGTAAAGTTTCAAGTGGACCTGAACTAGTGGAGCTCATCATGTGAAAAAATTTAGTATGTATTCAGTTTTGTGTGAAATAATTAATTTCTGCTGCATCACATCGTGGATGATGGAAGAGCACAATCTGTCAGTTGGGTAATTATTGATATGTTGTTTTTTTCTGTATGTGTTCTTTTCCCGTCTTTTTCTCTCTATATCCCATTGTAACTTTGCACGTAATTGTTCTGACTTGTCAAGCACATTTCTAATTTTCCAAAACTAGAATAAAAAATATTTCATTTTTACATTAATATGTCTTATAATTATTTCATACCTTGTCATTAAGTGTATGTCTGTGGTGCCAAACAAAAAAGGCGATGCATGTTTTACTCATGGACAACCAATGATAAATAATAATAATAATAATAATAATGATCTCGGGTATAATTAGTGTTAAAGTCTAATCATATCAGTTTGAATGGATATTCAACCCTTTTGTATTTAAATGCGGTGCATGCTTATATCCCCTAAAATGTATCACGATTTACAGGAGTCACCAAAGTATGTATGTATGTATGTATGTATGTATGTGTGTATGTATTAATATTATGATACCTGATGACAGTGATTAAAAAAAAAAATTAAACTAAGATTGAAATAAACTGTTATTATTATTTCCTCTAAATTGTATTATGATTTACGGGTGTCAAGTATGTATTCGAGTATGTATAAATGTGATCCCTGATGACAGTGACAGAGAACAATTAGGGAAACTAAGATTGAAATAAACTGTGGAATTGACTTGTTTAAAAAAAAATAAAAATAGGGGGTATAATCTGGACTGTTGGGGCTTTAGTCTGACGTAGCCCAAAGTATACCCGGGAATACAAAAATAAGCTAGGCCACTTAGCCCTCCGAGTATAGTCTGGCGAGGGTACAATCTGGCCTGTTACACCGGGGTTTTCGTTGATTATGATTCTTCATTAACGTTTCTGTGTACACAATGTGTAACTTTGCATTTTATGTAAAACTCCCCCCCCCCCCCTTAACCGCCACCACCACCACCACCACCGAGCAAACCTTTGTGTCTGTTTTGCATATCTTAGGTATCTCTTTGAATGGAAGTATCAAAGAGAAATACTGACCGCTACATTAAGTAACATTTCTGTGTTTGCTAATACCTACCGCATTCAACTGCTAGAGAGCTCAAATTTGAAAGCCTCGCACATGCGGGTGCTTTACATTTCAATTGTTATCGGATCTGACAGATCTATTTTCAGTCTTTTAAAATGCAATAAAAAGACTTATGGATGAGTTATCAAAGTGTTAGTCTTATATATTACAGCTATAATGACACCCGCAGTGGCAATCCTTTTGAATCCCCCCCCCCCTCCTCCCTCCCCACCCCCTCCCGCACACACACACATTTATAAATGCGCTGACAAAAATGAACAAATACGAGTCCGCAGAACTTTGTATCCAACGTAGATAAGGCCCATCACAATTCAACAGGGGACTGTCGAAAAGGAAATCTTTCATTTTCACATTAACTTTTGCATGCTCTTTGCTTTGATTTTTTTTTTTTAAGAAAGTATTCTGTTGCTTTTTGTTTTGTTTTGGGTCCCCTTTCTTTCGAATTTTTCAATTTTACTTAATGGATATTATTTCAATCTTAGTTTAAACTCTTTTTTCTTTAACACTGTCGTCAGTTATTATATGAATACATACATACATTCTTGACTCCTGTAAATCATAATATATTTTAGGGGAAATAAACATGTGCAGTTTTTATATATAGAGAGAGATAGATAGATAGATAGATAGATAGATAGATAGATAGATAGATAGATAGATAGATAGATAGATAGATAGATAGATAGATAGATAGATAGATAGATAGATAGATAGATAGTTAGATAGATAGATAGATAGATAGATAGTTAGATAGATAGATAGATAGATAGATAGATAGATAGATAGATAGATAGATAGTTAGATAGATAGATAGATAGATAGATAGATAGATAGATAGATAGATAGATAGATAGATAGATAGATAGATAGATAGACAGACAGACAGACAGACAGACAGATAGATAGATAGATAGATAGATAGATAGATAGATAGATAGATAGATAGATAGACAGATAGATAGATAGATAGATAGATAGATAGATAGATAGATAGATAGATAGATAGATAGATAGATAGATAGATAGATAGATAGATAGATAGATAGATAGACAGACATTCAGACGTTCACACATACAGACAGACGAACAAACGAACACATATGCAGACAGACAAGTATTACAAAGAAGCCGAAAATCAAAAAGTAGTAAACCTTCACTTGACCTGAGCGCTTTGCGTTAAAGGCGCCTACGTATACGTACTATCCGTAACCCTGTCCTTATGCTCAACCTTGAGTCTTATCGAATTCCTAAGCCTGACCCCTACCCTTTCGACCCCCCCCCCCCCGAAGAAAAAAGATGGAAAAGAAAAAGAAGATCTGAAAGAATAATTATCATAATTAATTAAGGCTGCAGTCAAGGAGCATTTCGGGGGTAGCTCTCTATCTCTGGAGTCACAAAAGACTTTAAAATACGTACCCCCGGCGCAAAAAACTTGGGGGACGTCCCTACTTGTAACAACATCCATGCCTGAATTCCACCTCCCACCCTCGTCCACTCACGACGAGTGAGGAACTAGATAATACACGTAATTTATCAAGACACAGCTTTTCAGACAAATTGTCTTTGATTTATTTCGCAGGTCAGAGATGGAGGTAGCTGCGTATTTGCCCGATTACGAAGTATATGCAATTATCTTTGTTCACTGTGATAACATATCATTCATTCATTCCTTCCTTCCTTCCTTCATTCATTCATTCATCCATTCATCCATTCGTGTATTCATTCATTCAGTTATTTCATCATTCATTCATTTATTCATTCATTCTTTCGTACATTCATTCATTCATTCATTCGTTCATTCGTTTACCCACTGATACTTCGATAATTCGATTGATTGATTTGATTAATCCATTAATTGATGCGTGGGTTGTTTGGTTGGTTTGTTGATTGGTTAGCTGGTTGGCTGTTTGGTTTGTTGGTTGGCTTCTTGGTTGGTTGGTTGGGTGGTTGGGTGGTTGGTTGGTTGATTGGTTGGCTGGTTGGTTTGTTGGTTGTTTGGTTGGTTGGTTGGTTGGCTGGTTGGTTGGCTGGTTGGTTTGTTGGTTGATTGGTTGGTTGATTGGTTAGCTGGTTGGTTTGTTGGTTGTTTGGTTGGTTGATTGGTTGGCTGGTTGGTTGCCTGGTTGGTTTGTTGGTTGATTGGTTGGTTGGTTGGTTGGTTGGCTGGTTGCATGGTTGGTTCCAAATGTTGGGGTTTTTAATAGTATTCTATTACTTTAATTTGCATTTTGAACAATTTGATGGTACTTCGTGAATCTAGAAATGGAATTAGATAAAAATTAACACCAAATGGTTCTTTTTAATAACTGGCAATATAATGCTGTGAATATAATATGACCATGGGAAATAATGATAGCTTAATCACGAATTAGAATGTATACACTCCTCATTAACAAGGCCAGGATGAAAATTGTCATTTCCCTGCCCTAAAGATACCAGATGCAATAACATGAGAGATTCCCTCCTTCGCGCCTCTAATAAAATCGTGCATACAGTTTGCCTGCTGATCGGGGCCGGGGCCCATGCCCCACTCCACGAAAAGAATGCTTGATATAATGTTAAATTAATGATCCAGATTTGGTACAGTGCTATTGCGACTTCAAATAAAATAGCCGGAATAATTGTGTTTAGGTCTTTATTTTAGACGGTTCGCTGCCCTAGGCATTTACACCCCACTTTTCTTGTTTTTATTTTCGTGTTGTGTTAGAATTTTGCGGCTTGTTCGGCCTGCTCTTTTCGCTTTCCAACTGCCAAGGTATCTTTAACGTGCGCAACGTGCACACCGGCCCTCCGAATTTTTCGTCTGTATCCTAGAAGACTAGGTGCTCGATCCTACCTACCATAGAATCAGGGACAGGAAACTGTGAGAAAAATGCCAAAATTTCAACATGCCTGCACCAATCGGGATTCGAAACTGGTACCCTCTGCATGAGAGGCTTGCACCTTGCCTCTGGGCCACCGCGTCGACCACAGGTAAGTAAGTTCTTGGTTCGATCTTTAAATTGCCGCGTTTTGAATCGATTATTCTCGCCTGAGAAAGTTTGTGTGCGTTTGCGTTCGGGAGTGCAGGTGTGTAATCAAGCGAATATGTCGATGAAATTGTCTGCAGTTACCGTTGGCCCGGTATTTATCAAATGCAACAGCTCTTGATATCTAAAGATGAGAGTCTCTATAGGTAGAATGCGCATGACGTCACAGAGTTTTTGTTTTGTACTTCCGCCAAACAAGCTGGCCGGTGGATCAGCTGATGAGTGTAACTTCGAGATGTGTCTAAGCAGTTAAAATGCCTGCTGGTTGCATTGCAGTTGACTGTTGTGACAGGGGTGGAAAGGATGTATCCAAACTGGTCCGATTCCCTACCATCCGTGTAAACAAGAGAAAGGATGTGAAAGAGTTGACCGAAAGTCTCCCATGTGCGTATACACACGTGTCATTGTTTACAGTAGTGAACTCGCCGCCGATTGGTTCGCGACGCCTTAAGTGGGTCCGGACGCATTACTAAAATTTACAATATACTTCAGACACTTCTGACGTCACGCATGTTTTTTTCTGCCTCGGTTCCCCACCGGCTGGGGATTCCCTTATGCGCGCGCAGCCTGCCCTGCTAAATTTCCTTCCCGATCTTTTGGACTTAGACCATGGAGCTATTAATAACATATTAGTACCTCCATGACTTAGACTGCTTTGGTTTGGGGGCAACCACCGAACTTCTTTTCTGAGATAATAAAAAAAAAAGAAGAAAAAAAAAGTGAACTTTCCCTTAACTAACACGTGGATGGTAGCTCCGTTCATTTGAATTGAGTTGAACACCAAGTTCCTTTATTTCTAATCCTCTGTTGCAACAGAATTAAAAGCTAAAATGAAAGTGATTTTTGTTTAATAGTTTTACCCAAGACCCATTAGACCAAGCACACCAAGACCCATTAGACTAAGACAAGTGCAATCGATCGTTAAATACAAAGGCGAAGAATTCCGCCGCGTGCGTAGTCTGCTAGACTGACCGAGTGCGTATGGAGTGCCCAGTTATGGTTCGGTAAGCAAAGATTTAAAGGTGGCATGAAGTAAACAGTGATATTATTGTACAAAAATATATTTTCTTCGTTTTATGTCCCATGGGATGAGATGGGGTTAATAGACTACCAAGACTACCAAGAACTGTACAATATAGCACCTATTCAAAGAATTAGCCTAATTTAGTGATTAAAGCAAATAAATGAGTATAAACTGCAAACTTTGAAGGAATTTCTTAATAAGACCAAAGGGGAACTGTACATCTTCTGATCTTATGAAGTGTAAGGATAACCAGTAAACAAGAGGAATGAAGTAGGAAAAGACACCAGATGGGTCATTATTTAAATGACTAAAGCATATAAATGGGTATAAAATGCAAACTTTGAATGAAGTTCTCACATACATCAGACCAGAGACGAAATTTACATCTTCTAATTTTATGAAAAAGTGTAGAGATAACCAGGGTAGCAGAAAAAGGGTAATGAAGTAGGAAAGAGACCAGGTCTGCGATTAAAAAAACAACAACAAAAACTCACTAAAACCGAGCCGCAGTGTTCTGATGAAAGTTAAAAAAGTGTTACTCATGTTGCAGCTTCCTCAGTTTTCCAACTATCTTCCCTGAAATTTCCTGTTTGGGGGCACTATTTCTTATTGAATTTCAATTTGCTCAAAGATTAAAAAAGAAAAAAGAAACAAAGAAACAAACAAACAACAACAACAACAACAAAAACAACAACAACAAAACTTCCTTTAAAAGAAATTCGGGATGATCAAGTGGAAAATTTCATTCACATATTGATTGTACATATGGGTTCCTTAGCTTTAAGAGCACACGTATACTACACACATCTATAAGTTTGGGGCCTTCTCAATTGAAAACAAAGAAAAGATCAAAGGAAATCGCCGCTTTGAAAGAATGGTGCTGTGCAGAGACTTCAAATTCAAGATTTGTAGGGTCATGATAAATGTAAGACTGCATGCAAAAATTCAGTTTATCGCTGTATTTGATCAATGACGTTTTACGGCTTCTTCAAGCAAACAAAAAGACTATGCCCTTTGACCTTATACCAAAAGTTGAATTAGCAGTTCATAAACACACAGCAGGTGATCTCCATAGCACACAAGTCATGCATTAGTTCAAACACAACAATATTGGGACTGTACTATGAGTGAAAAGGTGTATGTCTGATGTCCAATTTACTATAATACAATGGACATAAACTTCAAGTTTGCATTATAGAATCCCTTGAAGTTTATGAACTAATCTCCATACGCACTCGGTCAGTCTAGCAGACTACGCACGCGGCGGAATTCTTCGCCTTTGTATTTAACGATCGATTGCACTGTCTTGGTCTAATGCGTCTTGGGTAAAACTATTAAACAAAAATCACTTTCATTTTAGCTTTTAATTCTGTTGCAACAGAGGATTAGAAATAAAGGAACTTGGTGTTCAACTCAATTCAAATGAACGGAGCTACCATCCACGTGTTAGTTAAGGGAAAGTTCACTTTTTTTTCTTTTTTTTTTTTTTATTATCTCAGAAAAGAAGTTCGGTGGTTGCCCCCAAACCAAAGCAGTCTAAGTCATGGAGGTACTAATATGTTATTAATAGCTCCATGGTCTAAGTCCAAAAGATCGGGAAGGAAATTTAGCAGGGCATGCTGCGCGCCCATAAGGGAATCCCCAGCCGGTGGGGAACCGAGGCAGAAAAAAACATGCGTGACGTCAGAAGTGTCTGAAGTATATTGTAAATATTAGTGATGCGGTCCGGACAGATAAGATGGTGGATATGAGCATTCTACCTATAGTGGATATTTGCAAAAGCGGCCGAAATATCCGCTGGAGTTAATTCGGTTTTTGGATGCCAGAAGATAGCCGGTGTGTACAGATTATATCCCGCATCAAATCCTCACAGTGTCTCGCAGTGCCAATCGACCGATAGGGAAACCTCTCTATAAATACACACTCTCTGGATATACACATAGGTTGATAAGATTTCTCGGTGACTGTTATAATTGTAAAGAGCTATAAACAATTACGCACTGACTTCCAAAACAAAAACCACCACAACAAGCCGGTCTCATAAACCTTCGCTTGCGCTTGTCTTTGATAAACTAAAAAGGTTCGAGCCTAACTTTGATAAAAAAAAACAAAACAGGCCGTTTGGAAACTATCTTGATAAATAAGTTACGTATTCCAGGACTGGTAATGAAGTAAACACCTTGTTATGTTACAACCGAATGCAAATAAATATGCGAGTTTTGATTTTGAAGCGTACTGAACCAAACCCTGTTTTTACGCAACTGTTCAGACATTCAGTCCTCATTTTCTCCAAAAGGCAAAAATGCACATAAAACAGTATGGAAAATACCAGCTGATATTGTGGTGGACAGACATAAATAAATTCATAGATGAAAAAAAAAATCTATTGATGTTATTAAAACAAAGAAACAACTTGCCCTGTTTTTAACAAGACCTACCAGTGCTCATACCGCTCGAGTTTGCCTGAACTGTTACAAGCGTCTTCCTTTGACCTGCAGTAGGACTGGATCTTTTCTACATTTTGGGGGAATTATTTTTCCCGAGTTTGCATTGTGTGGCTAATTTCGCCTGCTGTTCCCCCATTTCACGAACTCATAAGCCAGTGACGTCATCACTTCCCTCCGCCAGACCACTCGTGCAAAGAAAACTAGATCCACAAAGCGCTTCAGATATTGCAGGCTAAATAGAAGATCAAAGCCGTAAGTCTCGCACCGCACTGTAGACGCCTCACCAGGAGGGACGGAGGATGACAATGCGCCGGCAAACATTGTGGCCGAATATTGTGGACTAGATGACCTACCGGGCTTTGCCCAGAATAAACAATCATGTGATCCCCCCCCCCTCTCTCTCTCTCTCTCATATAATAAAAGTAATAAACTACAGTCTTGCTTCACAACTCATGCGCACCACAACACTACGCACCAAACTGAACGCTTGATACGATTACTTTTTATGACATGCACGGTACTATATATTACGAAACAAAAATGCAAAAATACAGATGTTACATAGTATTCAACATTGTTATTTTTTTTAAAATACATGCTTGAAGTAAACAACTTTTAATTATAGCCATCATCTTCCTTATCTCAATTGTTACTTTCCTGCTACATTTAAGGCCTGAAGAGTGTATAGTTTGGTCAGTTAGTCATGCCAAAGGTTGCAAGTTACTGAAATATATAATAGAGTTTAGTGCATTTTTTTTTCTTTTGTCACCATCACAACTAGATGGGGTAAACGGCATTGCCCGGAATAAGAAGTCTGTCCTTCCATCCTTCTCTCTCTCCCTGTATTTACCCTTCTCCCCTTTCTCTCTCCCTTTCTTTCTTTCTCTCTCTCTGTCTTATTTATTCTCTCTGTCTGGAAATAACGGATGAAAAACATTCTGTGCCTCTATATCGGTGAGGAGCGGAGCGGAACGGATGCTGTGGACAAACATACAGAGGCAAAGAGTGTTTTGCGTCATTGTCCTTAAAAATAACTGAGTGGAACATCTGTTGACTAGAGAAGTTAGCGAATCAAACAGAAAATAACGATGGCAGTAAGTAACAATGGCACAGTAAAAATGGCACATCATTGAAATAATTATTATAAACGGGATGTATTAGTTTTTTTATATTATTATATATGATGGTTAAAACATTTCACTCTTTGCTAATTGCCAAATTAGAGTGTTTGCCCTAATAAATACACTACAGAGTGGTCTTCAAAGTAAACTGAGAGTAAATTAAATAGATTTTTTAATGTGACCAGTGAATTTTAAAATAATTATAATAAATTATGACCAGTGTGGTCCAATTGTGGGGAAAGGCCCCAAATTAGTACCCCCTAAGAACTTTTCCTTCTCATGGCCACAAAATTAAAGGCAACTGCAGTTTTTTTTGTTAACAACTATGTGTTCGATGCCCTTCACAATATATCAGCACCATTTGTTTGTTTGTATAGTATTATGACAGTTATGAATAAATTTAAATTTACTGACACTAATAAGTGTCACGAGTGGAGTGAGCGGGATTCAAGGATTACGGGGGCATGGAAGTGAGGGATTGACTCACGGGATAGTGAGGCTGCTCACCTATATTGACTTCTGTTAGTTAACGTTAAAGCGTGAAATGGTGTGAGTTGGGGGGTCGGCATGAGGCGAGAGCGCTGTACTGACAATCAATGCAAGTTAAGGAGTCCCAGGGGACAGACGTGAGATCAGAGGCAGTCGGGTGATTGTTGTGTGTTTTCCAGTGATGACTGGTGCCGGGGTCGGGCAGAGACGCCACCCGCGGTAAGCGAACTAGCACAGGGGATAGGCCAGCATAGGGCCGAAGGCTACGCATAGGCCAGTGGAGTGAAGCTGTCGAGCAGGACAGGAGGGGCGCATGAGTCGTGGCAGTCTGGCCACAGACAGGGATGTGTATATAATTGTTAATGTGCTCTTAAGATGTACTACATGTGATAGGGATATACGACTGTGCTATTGTGAGATTAATGTGAATTGAACTATTAACGTGCTATTGCCATGTTGAGGAGCTCTTGGAATGCTCAGGTGTTATTGCCATAGGAATGTGTTATTAAGACATTGAGTGGAGAGGCTGAAGCCGACGGGTATTTAAAAGTAACTACCGGGTTGTGGACCCGAGGAAGAGTGCTTGAGGGAAAGAAGGCCGTTGGACGGCAGTTGATTAGAATAATATAATGTATGTAATTGCACTGTTATCTTTATCTTTATGTGTAATAAATGTGTGAGTCTGATGGGTTGTTCTGTTAAGTGTTATACGTGTTCGTTCGTGATTGTTGTCCTGTTATAATTATTACATCTCCCAGTCTGGGATTTGTGACAATAAGTACCGGGGAGTCTCCTAAAGATTACCAATGCTTTATAGTGCAAATATGGTCAGTGGTAATTCTAACATTTTTAGGGTACTCCCATTATTCCTAGCCTCTGTGTTCTCCTGTGATAAGAGACTGAGTGCAGATGATGATGGATAAAGACATTTAAGAGGTCCTAACAAATATAAATTTTTATTTCTACGAGAAAAGTCTGAAGTGAAGTGCAGACAGAAGAAAAAAAGAGCTTTGAACAAAAATGAAACATAAGAAGAATAAGACATAACATTAATATTAATTAACACTATAGACTTATATTACTTTTAAAATGTGAATTACAAAATTTCTCTTTTCATGTTTAAATAATGTGGAAACATTTTACTTTAGGCACATATCACAAACAAAATTTTCAATGTCATCTCCCGCACAAGCTTCATGAGCCCAGCGCGCGATTACACCGCAAACACTGAACCATACACTCCTCCACATTCTCTTCACACATAAAACAAAACCACCCCAAATCTAATTCAGCACCTGTTTTGCATTTTGTCACCTTCTTCTGCCCTTTCACACATTTTACTTTTGTCTTTGGATTTTTATCAGATTTTTGAGAAATTTCAACTAGCCTTTTCTTGTGTGGACGGCCAGTTAGAATTTCTGAACATTCCTTTCTTTTTTTTCTACCATCTCTTCTGGTAACCTTTCTCATAGGTACTGGTGAGATCTCTGTGACTGGGACATTATTATGGTCCCTTTGAAACAGGCCTAATCACAATGCAATCATAATGCCCGACATCTTCACCAAGGCGTGTGAAAAATAAAACAACTGGCTGGGTGGTGAGGGTATCAGGGTCATTGTATTATAAAACATGATCATCAGCTGCATTCTTAATGTGAATAGGTCGCTTAATGACCTTTACTGTACTGATTATTTCGAGCTCACCTACCATTGCCTGTGGTTGGCTCATGACACTCATTCTGTCATAAATAGTTTCATACCTTATCCCCCTTGGCATATCTGCAGATAAAACATCAGGTGACAGGTTTTCCCATTTACTCACACAGTCACACATGTCTTTAATAACTTCTGCCCTCAGCGAGTCAGCCTGTGCTTTTTCTCCAAGTCGTTTGATAGGATTTAGTATAGCACCAAAATTGTCTCTTTCTCCAGTCTGAAGATTATTGTCCATGCCCACAATAACACTTCTAAAAAAACATCGACCATCTTGCTCTATCCTTATACGTTGTTCTGGCTGATCTGACCTTAACGGTTGGAAACCTGTGTTAACATGGTCAGGCTGTTTGTGTGATGTTTGGTCATGAGTCTGTGGTTGCACTAACATAGATCTCGCTAGCGCTTGCTGTTCACACATAGGCCTACATTGTTCTGTTTCTGTTTGTGCAGACTTAAGGGTAGGCCTGTTGGTCTGGGATGATTCTGAATGAGATTGAGACAGTTCTATCTCTGTTGCGGGAGTACGAACACAGCATTCTGATTCAGGTGACGCTTGCTGCTGGTGGGCTGGTACGACTGATGAAACCTCATCAGATGAACAGTTTACAGCAGGTCTACTTTCAGCACCAGGTGTTGGATGAGCGGACAAAGGAGCTGCAAAGTCACTATCGGAAAACACATGACGATTACATGGCCAAGTTCCACATTTCTGAAAGCCATGCACAGCATTCTCCATAGAAGCAGCCCTAATGTAGACTTGGCTGAGAAGATGAGACACCTGGAATGTGGAGATACCTCGTCCAGGGTTGTTGCGCAGCCATTTGTCTGCTTCTTGCGAGTAATAAGTCTGAAGAGGTTTGAAACATGCCACACCAAGAGGCTGAAGATTGTGTGTGGTGTGGGGTGGCAGACTGAGCATTATTACTCCAGATTCACGGGCACGCAGAATGGCATTCAAATTTTTGGTGTGTGACGAATGTCCATCAAGTATACAAGGACCTTTTTCTCTTGCGAGGGTTTGACATGTGAGATAAAATGGTCCATCCACTGTTCATACGTTGGCGAATCCATCCAACCACTTTCGTTACAAGCGAACACAGTTCCAGGTGGAGCACCATCTTTTAGCTCATCTTTCATGCGTTTCCTCTTGAAAACAAGCATTGGAGGAACATACTGTCCGGAAGCACTTACACAGAAAACACCCGTGGTATTGACACCTCTTTCTGAGCTTGTTATAGCTCCTATCTGATGTTTTCCCTTCTTGGCGATGACTTTTTGTAGTGTTTTTTGAACCGTGGACAAACCAGTTTCATCCATATTGTAGATTCTTGTAGCATCAAGATGGTTCTCACTGATGACTTGCTCCAACTTGTCAAAAAAGAGGTAGACAGCCTGTTTATTGAAGCCGGCTGCTCTTGCGATGGATGTAGCTTCAGGTTGGCGCAGGCCCAGCTCTGGATGTCTGTTCATAAAACATTTGAACCATTTCTTTCCAGCAGCTTCTTTAGATTTGCTAAAACCATGCTTGATCTCATTTTTTTCAGCAAACTGGTATACTATCCTCATCAGTTCATTTCTGGTTATCCCAAACAGCATGCTTTCCATTTTGACGAGATGAGAAACTAGTTCATCTTCCAAGTTCTGTGGCAGGAAAGTGCATCTGCCCCTTTTTGTAATGCCATCTCTGGCAACTTTGTTTTTACCAAGTAAATGTCTTCTCAGCGTCGGCTTGGATATTCCAGATGTCCGGGCAACTTCATTCAGCCCACAACCATTTCTGAGACGAGACAGTGCTTCTTGGAGATCTTCCGTTGACCATGTAGCAGATCTGCCCCTGGTTGGGATGAGAAGGATAAGAATAAAATTAATATTTATGCATTTTCCAAAAATGGAAGGACTTCCGAATGTGTTCCATAGCCCGAGTGAAAACAATACAAAGCTACCCCATTGGCTTTCCCCGACTATGGCCTCGATGATACAAACTGAGTAGACCCCCACGTTGTTACATATATCAATCTGACAATGCCTATGCACTTGTCGAGCTATGGAATGCATTCGGAAGTCCTAATGGTTACCACTTTTCAAAGATGAAGAAAGAAAAAGAAATGAACATACACGGACACAAAATGAACTTGAATACTGTCAAGAACAGATTAAGTCCATAAATGCCGTGCTAGGTCACGAGTTCAGTGAGTAAATTTTCACGACTTGTTAATTCTAACCAGCGTAATTTGTCCTTGAGCTGTTCTTGTGAACAGTTTGTTTGAAACACTTTTGTTTTAGAGATGGAAAGAAAGTGGGGCGAGATAGAATAAATGTATAGCTAGGAGTGACAGAGCCGTTCTCGACCCCGTGATTTTGATGAACACGTAGAAGGGAAGAGAAGGGGCGAATAAGGATAGATAGTTTAAGACGCTTAGTCGCGTTCAGAAATTCGTGCATAAAATGTAGAAAGCACGAGGGTTTAAAGATTTCAGTAGTTGTTTTGACATTTTAAATTGACCTTGTCTGTATTAGTGCAAGGCAACCGACTTATACAATAGAATAAATTATACTGCAAGCTCAGCTCGGAGCTGACCGCACCAATGAAATCTAGGGATTTGGACGGTAGTTGCAGGTGGCTAGACAGTATAAAAGTCAGCCCAGACATATAGCCTGCACTCCATACAGAAAACTCCAATCTGTGCAGGCGTCGGCACGATTCTGCCTGAAGAATCATAAAAGCGTTGTACGACTCATGTCTAGTCCACTATAGACATTTGAGATGAATCCATATGCCTGAATGAGATATGCCCACCGCTATTGTCCATCGTTCCCTGGTCTCTAACACCAGGGACTAATCGTAAGTGTTTGTCTATTGATGACTCAACCATGAACGAGGAGCTGAACATAAGTTATCCAGTAGGACAGGATTGCCGCATATACTAGGAGTGCTACCCAAGAATGCAAGATAAAGATATATATAGACTTGCAACTAGTATGAATGTATGGCATACACATCTGTGAATTGTGATTTGATTTGTCTGGATGAGGCTGGGCATTGCCAGCCCATCCTAGAGTAGATTTCTAGGCTTAACTACGTCAGTTTGTATTGACGGGCTCGATTACTATAAGCGTTAGGCACAAATGGCTGAGATGACATTGTCGCCAGAGACCATATTAGTGTATTGATTGATATATAGTAGGCAGACCAGATCTGAGATATATATAATTAGTACTTAGATTGCTAGTGAGTCAGAAGTATAATAATATTATAGGAATCTAGAGTAGAATTCTAGTGAGGTATTATTGAATTTTGATTTGATGCTGCTGATGTTGTCTTTACTATATAATAGATCTAGACAAAATTGTTAGGGTAATTAATGTAATTAAATTTGTGGCCCTGCAGGTCTGTTTATGAAACTTATTCAGATTGTTCTTAGTGTGTGGCATGGTAC